>LZPO01097415.1:83023-93888 GCA_001675575.1 Neotoma lepida
CTGCTGCAGTTCCAGGTGAGCGCTCGGGATGCTGGTGTGCCTGCCCTGGGCAGCAATGTGACTCTGCAGGTGTTTGTGCTGGATGAGAACGACAATGCTCCTGCCTTGCTTTTGGCTGGTACTGAAGGCTTGGGTAGTGTGGCAACTCACATGATACTTAGGTCTGTGAGCGCGGGTCAAGTGGTTGCAAAAGTGCGGGCGGTGGACTCAGACTCTGGCTACAATGCATGGTTGTCCTATGAGCTGCAACCCTCAGTGGGCCCTCGCAGCCCGTTCCGTGTTGGGCTGTACACGGGTGAAATCAGTACAACACGTGCCCTTGATGAGTTGGATCCACCCAGACAGCGCCTGTTGGTATTGGTGAAAGACCATGGTGAGCCAGCTCTAACTTCCACAGCTACCATTCTAGTGTCNTTGATTGAGAGTAGCCAGGCGCCAAAGGCCTCTTCTCAGGCTTCTGGACGCTCTTCAGTCTCAGAGACGTCACTAGTGGATGTCAACGTGTACCTGATCATCGCTATCTGCGCGGTGTCCAGCCTGTTAGTGCTCACGCTGCTGCTGTACACCGCACTGCGCTGCTCAGCGTGGCCCACTGGTGGAGCCTGTGCTCCGGGGAAGCCTGTGCTGGTGTGCTCCAGCACAGTGGGGACCTGGTCATACTCTCAGCAGAGGGGGCAGAGGGTGTGCTCTGGAGAGGGTCAGCCCAAGACGGACCTCATGGCCTTCAGCCCCAGTCTTACACCGCGTCCAGGTTCAGAGATCATTGGGGAAGGGCAAGATTTAAATGTTGATCGTGGCTTTCAAGTAAGTCCATTTATATTTAGAAATATTTAATTTGTAGAAACTTTGTAAATACATTCATGGTATTTCACATTTGCGCGTTACAGGCAAAATTCATCATTCTTTTAGTTTAAAATAATTTTACCTGGTTTATTATTGTTGTTGGTGTTTTGAGACAGGGTTTCTCTATGTAACAGCCCTGGCTATCCTGGAACTCACTTAGTAGCCCAGGCTGGCCTCGAACTCACAGAGATTCACCTGCCTCTACCTCCCAAGTGCTGGGATTAAAGGCATTCTCCACCGCCGCCGCTGCCGCCAACACCACCGCCAACCACCACACTCTGGCTTACTATTTTTGTGTTGTATACTTTTTTTTTTATATCTGGATTTTACTTTTTTAGGTTGTCCTGATACTTTTGGCTTCAACTGACATGTCACACACTGATTATCCATACTCCAGAGTCTCTATTGTTTCAAGTTGTCACAATTTCTTATTGNGTGGAATACTGATTTTAGCCTCCGTATGATTTTAATCTTCTAGAACAGAACTTTAGTGAGATCCATGGAAATGCATTTCTGCAAACATTGAAATTTCATGGTTGTGTTCTGAGCTTTTAATATATTCTGTAGTATTATTGGAAAAGTATATTTTAAATATTATCTTCTGTTTACACTTATATTAATTAATTTCAAGTTTATCTTATTTTTTTCATTTTAGTTCTAGTAGTTTCAAGATGTTGTAATATTTATTCCTGTTTTGAACCTTTTAGTCATAAAGTGCAGAATAATTTCCTTTTGAACGTTTAGCTTTCATTTTCCCTCTCATTTTTTATAAGCAGCCAAAAGTAAAATGATGAGAAGACAAATGTATGAGGCTGCTTTCAATACACTCTAAATTTATTAACTTTGATTTCCTTCTTCCTTTTCCTTATTTCTTTGTTTTTAAATGGTGTCAACCATGTATCTCCAATTTACTTAAACCTCATAATCCTTCTGTCTCAGCCCCCTGAGTGCTGGGATCTGGCAGTTTTCACCATTTCATGTTTTATTCATTTATTTATTTTACTGGTACAGAAGTTTTACAATATTTTCAATAATTTAATGTTTTTGAACATCTTTGGTCAATAGTTGATCTTATTCTGATAAACATCGGCTAAACTTGAATCAGTGATACAGTAAAACTGTGTTAATCTTTTGTGTAGGAGTTAGCNTAGTTCATAAAAAATGTTTCATGGCATGTTCAAGGGCTCAGGTTCAAATCCTAAGTCCTCCCCCAAAAATCTACATTGAGTTTACATTTAATATGATTTAACAAAAAAATTAAATGTTAAGAATACTGTGTACAGTAATTCCAATTCCAATCCCATTGTTGTAGATAGATACATAATATATAAATCTTCACTGCAAAATACTCAAAATAATGAGGATTCTTTAGTTCATGTAGACATATTTTGCTTTTTGGAAAAAAAATCTTTGAAAAGTCTAAGATACTTTGTCTTTCAATGTTTAAATTTTAGAACTTTTTTCTGTCCTTGCATCTTGNGTCTGTTTCATTTGCCCTGACATCACATGCTAGTTAGATATTGAACACATTTCTCAGAAGAGAATGGCTAGACTTAATGGAAGTGAATTAGAGGTTTCTGGGACCTGGNTTCTTATAGCCTGTTAGAGACATAATGACACTGTGTAATCAGTTATGACTAGATTTTTATCCTTCTTTCCCAAATGAAAGGTATCAGAAAGCAAGTTTCTTTTTGTGGCTGGCTTTACATTTTTCTTAATTCCTGTCTATGTCTGTCATCTTATTTCTCTATCAAAATGCTCTACATAAAATGGATTACTTTAGCTCTCAGTTTTAAGGACTTTTGGATTTCTGTACATGTATGTTTATTTCGCTGTTTGAATAGACTGTATAGCCTTTTCTTTGTGGAAATGATTTTACACTTCCTATTATGTTGACATCTACCTGACTCTCAGATGTGACTTTGTCATGTCTTCTTCCTAAATTTTAATTGGTTTTACAAAGTATAATTGGCATTTAAGATCCTTTATATCATCTAACACTGTATTTGGCAACTAATCANTTCAATCATTATCAATAATGTCTGTGATTTTGCTTTTAGACCCCCCAAAGGACTAACAACAGATTTAATTAATCAATTTNCATGTTTGAATGAGAAACTAGAACTCAAAAGAGAGTTTTTCTTAAGTAGAGCCTAGGCAGAAAAGAATCCTAAGCATAACTTCAAAAGTAGAACTCTCCCTAAACCCTGAACGAACAATACTGACATTGAAATGCATTATGGGGCAATATAATACAAGCCGTTCAAGAGATGAAGAGAGAGATTGCTATTTGCATATGACAATGGTTGAAAGCCATATTATGTAGGTGTAGAAATAAAACATGATGGTGGGAACAAGTTATATAGATATTAATAAAGAGAAATATATATAACATTTTCTCCCCACGAAGGATGTTCAACTAAATTCTATTTTAGAAACACTTTACACATTTACAATTCATGAAATTACTTAAGGAAACTACTTCATAAATATATTTACTGATTTCTTTCATTCAGCATGAAAAAGTGTATTTTTGATCAGTAAATTTCTGGGCACCTAGTTTCCCTAGGCATAGTGATGCACAGCAGTCTGTAACATCAGGATCTGAAATTTGGGAATATGGATAATCCTGAGTTATAGAACAAAATGGTTTTCGAATTTAATATTTGTGATTGTGTAACTGATCACTTTTAATTGCCACTCCATTTTCATCAGTATTTTAAAGTTATGTGGACAGTTTTCTCAGGCACAAGAGAACTGTGATTATGGCATTTCATAGTTTCAGAGCTCGGTCTTCTAATAATGCCTCCAGGAAGAGAAAGGCAGTTTTCTATTTCAAAAATGATCAAATTCAGAGAGTGAAGTAAGATTTTGCAAGTCAATGGTTCAATGTCTATTCACTGGATATGTACTTACTCTTTGGGCCGCTTGATGTCGCTCTTGGCCGTCTTATTCGTTCTGATTCAAGACAAGTACAGACATTCTTTTTTCAGGAGAAAAGGCGCTCCATTCTTTTTTACTCCGGTGAGCAATGATGAACACGGGAGGGTGGAATTGAGAATCAAATGGCTTCTCTTCGTTTGGAGGCAATTTAAGCGAATTGGAAATATCAAAAATATCAAGAAGCTCCTGAAATGCTGTATTTAGGCGGTGTAGTCCCNGAGGGCTGGCGTCTAGTGCTTCCGCTACTGCTCCTCACAGTTTGGGAGGTGGGGAGCGGACAGCTCCACTACTCCATCCCAGAGGAGGCCAAACACGGCACCTTTGTGGGTCGCATCGCTCAGGATCTTGAACTACAGCTGCCGGAGTTGGTGCCTGGTCTGTTTCAATTGGATTCCAAGGGCTTTGGGGACCTTCTGGAGGTAAATCTGCAGAATGGCATTTTGTTTGTGAATTCTCGNATCGACCGGGAGGAGCTGTGCGGGCGGAGCGCGGAGTGTAGCATCCACCTGGAGGTGATCGTGGACCGGCCGCTGCAGGTTTTCCACGTGGAGGTGGAGGTGAGGGACATTAACGACAACCCGCCCGTGTTCCCAACCACACAAAAGACTCTGTTTATCCCGGAGTCCAGACTGCCTGACTCGCGGTTTCCACTAGAGGGCGCGTCAGATGCAGATGTCGGTTCCAATGCTCTGCTGACTTACAGACTGAGCACCAATGAACATTTCTCGCTGGATGTACCACCCGACCACGAACAGGTGAAACCTCTTGGGCTTGTTTTGAGGAAACCATTAGACAGAGAAGAAGCTGCCGAGATGCGCTTATTGCTCACGGCCACCGACGGAGGCAAACCGGAGCTGACCGGCACCGTTCAGTTACTCATCACCGTGCTGGATGTCAATGACAATGCTCCAGTTTTTGACAGATCTCTCTATACTGTGAAATTACCAGAGAACGTTCCAAACGGGACGTTGGTAATCAAAGTCAATGCCTCAGATTTAGACGAAGGNGTGAATGGGAACGTTATGTACTCATTTTCTAGTGATATTTCTCCAGATATAAAATCCAAGTTTCACATGGATGCTGTGAGCGGAGAAATTACAGTTATAGGAGTTATTGATTTCGAAGAAAGTAAAGCTTACAAGATTCCATTAGAGGCACGTGATAAAGGCTTCCCACCACTGATTGGTCACTGTACAGTTCTTGTGGAAGTTGTAGATGCTAACGACAATGCTCCACAGCTGACTGTCAAAACTCTCTTGCTCCCTGTTAAAGAAGACGCACAGCTAGGGAAAGTTATCGCTTTGATCAGTGTGACTGATCTAGACGCAGGTGTTAACGGGCAGGTGACCTGCTCCCTGACTCCTCATGTACCTTTTAAGCTGGTGTCCACCTTCAAGAATTACTATTCGCTCGTGCTGGACAGAGTCCTGGACCGAGAGACCACCGCAAACTACCACGTGGTTGTGACTGCCCGGGACGGGGGCTCGCCCTCACTGTGGACCACAGCCAGCGTGTCCGTGGAGGTGGCTGACGTGAACGACAATGCACCCGCGTTCGCGCAGCCCGAATACACGGTGTTNGTGAAGGAGAACAACCCGCCTGGCGCGCACATCTTCACGGTGTCGGCCATGGACGCAGACGCGCAGGAGAACGCGCTGGTGTCCTACTCGCTGGTGGAGCGGCGGGTGGGCGAGCGCTTGCTGTCGAGCTATGTGTCTGTGCACGCGGAGAGCGGCAAGGTGTTTGCNCTGCAGCCCCTGGACCATGAGGAGCTGGAGCTGCTGCAGTTCCAGGTGAGCGCTCGGGATGCTGGTGTGCCTGCCCTGGGCAGCAATGTGACTCTGCAGGTGTTTGTGCTGGATGAGAATGACAATGCACCTGTGTTGCTTGGGTCTGGGACCGAAGGTTCAGATGGAGTGTTCAATCAGTTGTTGTCCAGGTCTGTGGATCCTGGTCATGTGGTGGCAAAGGTGCGCGCTGTAGATGCAGACTCTGGTTACAATGCTTGGCTATCTTACGAGTTGCAGTCGTGGCCAGGCAGTACACGCAGCCCATTCCGTGTAGGCCTATACACCGGAGAGATCAGCACCACAAGGGCCCTGGAGGAGGCAGATGGGACTAGACAGCGCCTGTTGGTGCTGGTGAAGGACCACGGCGAGCCACAGCTGACTGCCACAGTCACCGTGCTGGTGTCTCTAGTGGAAAATGGTCAGGCACCAAAGACCTCATCGCGGTCCTCTGTAGGTGCTACTGTGCCAGAATCATCTTTAGTTGATGTCAATGTGTATCTGATCATCGCCATCTGCGCGGTGTCCAGCCTGTTAGTGCTCACATTGCTGCTGTACACCGCACTGCGCTGCTCGACGGCGCCCACGGATGGAGCCTGTGCTCCGGGGAAGCCGGTGCTGGTGTGCTCCAGTGCAGTGGGGACCTGGTCATACTCTCAGCAGAGGCGGCAGAGGGTGTGTTCAGGAGAGGGTCCGCCCAAGACCGACCTCATGGCCTTCAGCCCGGGTCTACCTCCATGTCCTGGATCTGCAGATGGATCGGGAGAACCATCTGTTTCTTTGGACTCTTATGAAAAGGTGAGTTGTTGTAGAACTGCATTTATTCGTGTAGTTATTTCTTTATGGAAGAATTTCTTACTTCGTTGGTATATTTAAATACTGTTTTTCATTCTCTACANTTCTACCAGAGTTTTAAAAATGCAGCTATCTAAATTAGGACAAGACTTGTGTTTGCACACTCCTATTAGCAGAAGTAGCTGCACATCAATTAACTGTTAACATCATTTTATTTTAAAACCATAATGCATGAATCAAATTGCTAATGCTGAGCTTCTATAAAACTTGAAAACTATTTGTTGTGAAAAACAAAATCAAAACACCAAGCAACCAAGCAACCAACTAACCATCAACAACAAAACAACCCACAATGGCTTAGTTGCCATTCAGTTAATATGTATATAGAACTTCAGTTGTTCTCTGGATAGAGACGCATAACAAACAGGGAGTCATAGAAAACCACTTTTCTACTTAGAAAACTAATTCTAGGCTGGGCATGGTGGTGCACACCTTTAATCCTAGCAAAGAGGCCGGGGGCAAGTGTATCTTTGTGAGTTCGAGACCAGCCTGATTTACATAGTGAGTTTCAGGATAGCCAGGACTATGTAAAGACACCCTGTCTCAAAGGAAAAAAAAAAAACAAAAAAGCCAAAAATACCAAAAACGATCCCCCAAACCAGAACTATAATTCTATCAAAAGGAGTGTAAATATGACTCTCATTTCAATGATGTAAAAAAAAATCCCTAAATTTCTTATAATGTAAATTATAAGAAAATGTTTACCAACAATAATTCCTATAATGTTTACAATTCTGGACTACTTCTCTTGTGATATTAGAGAAAACGCTTTCTCCCAGTAGTTAATAGTTTCTTTCTTCAGNAAGTGACTTTTTAAAATTAACTTTTTTTGGTTTAATGATTAAAAATTTGGGATGTAAAGATTTATCCTTTCAAATTCTCTTGTAATTAATAGTCTGAAAGTTAAAAAAAAATCATTATTCTAGAAGACAAGAATCTGAACATATCTTCAATGTCCTTNCATGCTATTTTAACATTTTGAAACTATAATTTGTGACTTTCACATTGGAGGTTCTATAACTACATGTAACCCAAGCTATTTTTTAATTTTCTCATTTGCACTTGACAAACTAAAATTCAGGAAGAACTGGAGTAATATGCACTTCATTTTTGGTCTCATAATTCCATCTTAGAGTGAGTGAAGTTGCTGTAGAGGCTGACACTGTCAGCTGTTAGGCAAAACAACAATGTGTGTTTTTAATTTNTCAGCCTTTTTTCAGTCTGACTTCCCTGGATTCCTTGTGCTTATGCTTCCTCGCATACCCAAAGATAAATTAATCTCACANGTATTTCACAAGTTCTGAAATTTGTACATGATGGTAGCCTATAAGCTGGGAGATAATGTGGATTACTATAAAAGGCTAACTTGTCAATTACATCAATGTAGACATGGATGAGAAGGAATGCATTTTATAGTCACCAAGAACAAAGTAAGTGCTGGAAGTACTAGCTCTAAAAGACAGAATTGTCTTGGATGCAAATGACAGTGATAGCTCCCCTCAGTGGTGGCACATGTCCTTAATCCTAGCACTCTGGAGGCAGAGGCAGGCAGATCTCTGTAAGTTTGAGGTGAGCCTGGTCTACAAAGCTCAAGGATAGCCAGGGCTATGTAAAGAGACTCTGCCTCAACTCTTCCCCCAAGAAAACAAAACAAAACAAAACAAAACAAAACAAAACAAAACAAAACAAAAAGCAAATACTTGAACTCGACCTCAAATGGTGCAAGGAATGTGAAAAACAACTTCCAACAGAAGCATTTGAAAGTGTAAGTCAGAATTCAAGGTAAGTTATGTTGATGGGCATACATCTGACAACAAGAACTCAACGAGTACTCATACTTCTGTAATGATNGAAACAATGCATTTCTTGTAGTAAACCCTAAAAGCAGTAGTCATGGATTTGTCAATTATTTTATTTAAAATGAGATTCTTTAGTCAATGTAAGACACAATGAAATGAAATTTCTTCCTGTGTAACCCATTTCCATTTTTTTAAATACAAGAACCATCCTTTTCAGCCCCTGTACTAACCAGAGTGTAGTCCCTGGAGAGTAACAGTTTTCCAAAGGAAATACTTTTTTTTTCCTCCTGAGGAGCCAGATTTGGTTATAAGCATCGTAAAAACAAATGTGTCCAAACTGGAGTCTGAGAATACTTCGTACTTATGAAGTACTCATTCTCCCAAAGGAGCACCCTGGGTTTTAATATGCTATAATTTACACAATGCCTTCTTACTATTGAGATAATATTATGAAATGGCACATGGAGAGTTTGCTTGGATGGGAAGACAAAGTTGCATGGTTACTAGGAGCACACATAAGAATGTAAATGGAAAAATGACCGATACTGAAGTTGGCAATCTCTACATGCTAGTGTTGACTTTGGAGTCACAAGCATCGTACAAACAACTGAATTAGTGTCTTGAAATTTCTGTCTAAATGAAATTTACTTAACCTTAAAACAAATGCAAAAATAATTGAATTGAATTTTACAACTTGAAGGAGCCTACACCTATTGTGCAATAAAATATCAGCCCTCTATTCCATGACTCTTAAGGGCATTTTAAAATTTAGCTTATAATTATCACTCAGTCAAGAAAGGAATCACCTCTTGTGGTTTCACATTGAAGAAAAAGTTGCACTATGGATCCACATTAACACGTGTTAAAAAGATGTAATATGAGGTACTAACTGTACATACAGATAATAATCCACAGAAACAAATGAAAGATGTGAATTAAAGAAAAATTGCACTCATAGAAGTATACTTACACATTTAGCCACTGGATGTCGCTGCCGTCCACAAAATATGTAGCTTTTAGAACAACGACATACTTCACTGTTTCTGGAGGATTAGGAAGTAGCTACATTCGGAGATCTCAGCGTTTCAATTTGAAAAATGAGACTAGGAAATCGACCAGAAGATAGTAGAACGTGTGTGCATCCCAGATGGCATATTCATGGAGTTTTAAGACAAGAGAATGATTCTGTGGTGATGTCCAGATGCCTGAGCCATGGAGCTTGGCGTCTGCTGCTCTGGCTTCTTCTCCTCTCAGCCTGGGAGGCAGGGAGCGGCCAGCTCCACTACTCCGTCCCCGAGGAGGCCAAACACGGCACTTTCGTGGGCCGCATTGCTCAGGACCTGGGGCTGGAGCTGGCGGAGCTGGTGCCCCGCCTGTTCAGGGTGGCGTCCAAGGACCGCGGGGACCTTCTGGAGGTAAATCTGCAGAATGGCATTTTGTTTGTGAATTCTCGGATCGACCGGGAGGCGCTGTGCGGGCGGAGCGCGGAGTGTAGCATCCACCTGGAGGTGATCGTGGACCGGCCGCTGCAGGTTTTCCACGTGGAAGTGGAGGTGAGGGACATTAACGACAACCCTCCGATGTTCTCCTTAGCAGAACAAAAGATCTTGGTACCTGAATCTAGACTGCTTGATTCTCGCTTTCCACTAGAAGGCGCATCTGATGCAGATGTCGGCGAGAACGCGATGCTTACTTACAAACTCAGTTCAAACGATTTTTTTATCCTTGATGTTGTAAACAAAAAAGGCAAAGGCGAGTTCCCAGTGCTTGTTCTTCGAAAACTGATAGATCGGGAAGAAAATCCTGAGCTGAAGTTGTCACTGACAGCAACGGATGGAGGCAAACCCGAGTTTACGGGATCGGTGTCTCTGTTGATCCAGGTCTTGGATGCTAATGATAATGCTCCTGTGTTTGACAGATCTGTTTANGAAGTTAAGATGTCTGAGAATCAAGGAAATCAAACGTTAGTAATATGGCTGAATGCTACTGACACAGATGAAGGCATGAACAAGGAAGTGGAGTATTCGTTTAGCTCTTTGACCCCGTCTAGCATAAGAAAGAAATTTCTAATAAACGAAAAAACTGGAGAGATAAAAGTAAATGGTGCTATTGACTTTGAGGATAGGAACAATTATGAAATTCATGTGGACGCTACCGATAAAGGACATCCACCTATGGTTGCTCACTGCACTGTACTTGTGGAAATCCTGGATGAAAATGATAACGCACCGGAAATAGTCCTTACTTCTTTGTCTCTCCCGGTGAAAGAAGACGCTCTTTTGGGTACTGTAATTGCCCTGATCAGCGTGTCAGACCAGGACTCTGGAGTCAACGGGCAGGTGACCTGCTCCCTGAAGCCTCATGTCCCCTTCAAGCTGGTGTCCACTTTCAAGAATTACTATTCGCTCGTGCTGGACAGCGTCCTGGACCGAGAGACCACAGCTGATTATAAGGTGGTGGTGACAGCCCGGGATGGGGGCTCGCCCTCGCTGTGGGCCACAGCTAGCGTGTCCGTGGAGGTGGCTGACGTGAACGACAATGCGCCTGCGTTCGCGCAGCCGGAATACACGGTGTTCGTGAAGGAGAACAACCCGCCTGGCGCTCACATCTTCACGGTGTTGGCCACGGATGCGGACGC
>LZPO01097416.1:0-39879 GCA_001675575.1 Neotoma lepida
GCTATGTGAAACTGTCTCCGACAAACAAAAGTAAACCCCATCGAAGTCTGGATAAAGAACGATCAGGCCACGTTTCAGTTCTGATTTTTGCAGGTTGACTAGTGATGTTAGTATTCTTTAGTTCTATATGAACTCACAGAGACTGTGACAGTACTCAACGAGACCTGCACAAGTCCAAACCAGACAAAAACCGCAGCATGGAGAAGGGAAAGTGGGCACAGTGACCCTACGCCCTAACCAAAAGGCTATTTGCAATTGCTGAGAGAGGAAGGACAGTTTTCTTCAGTGGAGTGACACTGGGTATATCAACCATATCCCAGGCCAGGCCCAATGCTCAGGAATAGACAACCAAAACAGATCTACTCCATGTTGTGTTTTTGTTTTAATATTTAAGGGAGAGAAAGAATATGAAGTAGAATAGGGGAGGGATCTTGGAGGAATTGGGGGAGGAGAAATGACCAAATATATTGTATGAATATCTTTAAAAAAATAAATTAAAAAAAATTAATGATCAAAAATTTTCTTTAGTTCTTTAAATATATACATATGCCTGCCTGTGAAACCGAGTTGGTGATGAAACACACGGTGGAGTAAACTGCTGTTTTATTTTGGCAAATGATTAATAGCTAAGTGTAGCTACTTAGTACTCACTTCAGGTATAGGTAGATCCTTGCAGGGGATGTGAGTTTGTCAAAACATCAGTCGTCCATTCTGTGATGTATCTGGTAGAACTGAGTAGTCATTAGTGTAAGAAAGCAAGTATGAGGCCATGCCCTGGAATGAAATCTCTTTTTGGGGGTTGAGGGGGCAGTTAAGACAGGGTCTTGCTTACCATGTAGCCTTGGTTGGCCTGGTCCTTCTGTTCCTGCCCCTGGAGTGCTGTGATCACAAGCCTTCTGCCAGCACCACACTGGCCTTGACCTCCTATGGACTCCAAAAAGTTTAAGGAAGTGTTTCTATACTTTATGGGGGAATTATCATTTAAAACTAGAATGTTTTTAACTTTGACCTTAAGAGCAGATTGGAGTTAGTGCAGGGTCTAACTCTTAATTTCTGCCCTGATGTCCCTGGATGACATTGAACCTCTCTAAGCCTGTTTGTCTTTAGTTGTAAACACAGAGATGGGGGGAGAATTAAATTAGATGGTAGATCTGAATCTGTGTGCTGGATGAGGCATCCACAATAAAATATGCTCCATAAATGAGGATTACAGTGGTGCTAATGTGCATGTGAGCACTACTTTATTAGCTTTGGTTCCATAGCTTAAACTTCAAGCCCATGTTTCTGTCTGTGAGTTTCGGGATACAGCGTAATAAAATTTCTAATAAGAAGGGAAGCAATAACGTAAGACACTTCACTTGTCTGTTTTCCCTCCCCTCTGTACTACAACACACACACACACACAAACAGAGGGAGATATGTAGAGCTGGAAGAAAGGGTAAAAGTTTGGGGTAAGCACTTGGAGGAGAGTCTGCGGTCAAAGCATCAGTCCCCAGTGCACCATGGCTCAGTGATAACTCAAACGACATCCTACTTTCTTTATCTTCATCTTCATTTTCTTCCTAGAAGCCATAAGGGAGGCCTCCATTGGGCCTACAAGTCTATCACATGGTCTTATAGCTAATCCATATAAAGTTGAAGGTGCAGTATAAGATTGCTGTGGAAGGCCCAAAGGTCATGGGTTTAAACTCCATCATGAGAGAGTTTGGGGAATGCTTTGCCATTCACTGCCTGTAAACTAGGTTCTGACCTTTCACAGTTGATGCAAGGTGTGAGGTGTATATATACATAGCATGTCATAACTTCCCATTAAAACTTACTTTAGGACCAGAGAAGTGGCTCGGTGGCTCAAGTGCTTGCCACATAAGTGTGAGGGCCTGACTTCAGATCCCCAGCACCCACACAAGCTGAACAGTTGTGTGCATCTATAACCCCTCTGCTCTACTGTGAGATAGGACAAATGTGAGGATGGACAAGAGGTTGTCCTCTTACCCTCATAAGCACACGGCAATGCATGGGCCTATATTCACACAGGATCATGTACATACATGTACACACACACACACACACACACACACACACACGAACAAACACAGAGAGAGAGACAGAGAGAGATACACAGAGACAGAGATTAAAACGGTCTTGTTATTCACATTATCACCTCTTGGAGCTCTCACAAACTACATCTCCATGTGACGAAGATGGTCGGGGATTCCTAAGTCTTCTCCACATTCTATCTGTATTGATTTTCCAATGACATCATTTGAAATTCAAATCATGTCTGTGATGTGATATGTTTAGTTTTACATTTCTAGTCTTCATGTGTTTTTACATAAATTTTCATGTGATTGCCCCAGAATTTCTCAGGCTTACCCCAGTTTTCAGATGAGGTGGCTTGCTTTGAGGNGTGTGTGGGTGCGTCAATGACTACCTTGTGACGGAAGAGAAAAAGATGTAGAAGATTTGAAACAAGCCCATTTCAACTGTTCAGGTCCTTTACCTGCAAAGTATGTTTTGCAGAAGGGTGCTCAGCTCACAAATGATGTAAAATTTAATGAAGGACCGTCCTACGAAAGTCATTAAAATCCCAATGTCATCAGTCTAATCAAAAGGCAGCCACCCTTCTATTATTTCTTTATTACAATTTTTCATTTTTATTTCCTCAAGTTAAACTGGAGCCTGGGCTATCATATGCCACTTGTTAAAGATGTTAAATCGGTGATTTATGCCTTGGAAAACCCATTCCTTTCTTTCGTTTTTCTATTGATGTTGGCCTGGTCCATGGGGTCTGATTCCAGAGCAGGAGAGGGAGAGACGAGGTGCCAGATGGGCATGTTCTGAAGGCTTGGTCATCATTTGTGCTTAGGAATAGCAAGAAGTGCACACACAGTGTCAGGCAGAAGATAATGAAACCACTTCTTCTCCTGGGACCCTTCCAAAACTCTTATTTCATAGCTATCAACCTCACTCAAGTTGAGGATGCTTATTTGTGTTTTAGTAGTTGCTGTTTGCCTCCAAGACCCACTGGTTTAGGGAATAATAAGAATATATACTAACCCAAAGAAAATCAACCAATTCTATTAGCCACATATCCAACTGGATCAAAAAATGAGAGAGTTGGTGAATATTTCATACTGTGGGTTTCTTAAAGATACTTTTGTGTGGATAAAAAAGGACTTTCTCCAAGCTGTTCGTTTCCATTTCCTTTTTAATTTGCTCCCAGCACCATTTAATCACCCCTGCAGCCTTCTAAGAATGCTCGATAGATGGGCTTTAAAAACTCAGCCAAGGTGATTTCTTTTTCCCTATGAATTGGCTTAGCATCTTGCTTTTATCTTGCTTGAAATATTGAAGCAGGGAAATAAAACCACATTCTTTAATTGAAAGGTGTTTCTGNAGCATTCAAACCACAGTGTCAGTCACGTGAGTTGTTCAAATTCTTCAGAGCTCTTGAATTACTTCAAGGTATTCTCAGTATTCTGAGAAAGTTATGTTCTGACCCCGCTACAAAAAAAAATAAAAAATAAAAAATAAAAAGGACCAGTCAAGGCTTCCCCTTTTCCTTTGCAATATTTATTCCCTAAAGGGTTTCTTGACACTGTCTTTAGTTCTTGACTTTCAGCGCTGTTCCTGACAAGTCTCAAGAGATGTACATCAGTGTCTATAGTGGTGTCAAAAGCATGAAGCCACATGTCCAGGTTGCAAGCCTTTACTTTTGATTACCAGTGATTCACTAGGTGAAGTGCCTAGCCTGCTCCCCTGCCTGGGGCTTCCAGAATTTCCATCATGGGTTTGGAAGGGCAGACTTGGAGCTGGCACCATGTGAGTAGCTGTAATAGCTCATTGACTCAATCTCAAAAGTTTTCTGAACAAAATGACGTCACGGGTGGTGAGAGGAGTAAGAGCAGATGAAGACATGACTCTGAAGTCATGTAGGAGCCTGTACCTAGAGTTTTCAGTCCTGCTGGAAAGCTCTTAAAATCAGTCCATAAAGATCTGGTTATCTTTGGATGAACATTTATTTCATCAGGAAGTGGTTCCCAAAAACATGGTTCTAGACAATAGACAATTTATTCCCGATTTAGCAGTGTTCTTGTTTTTGTTTTGCCTATTAAATTGGGTTTGTGGTTTAGAGAGAAATTAAATTCAATTTTCCTTAAACCTAGAGAGATTCAGGGTTCCCTCAAAACAATGGTATTTGATATTCCAATTTAACAAATTTCCCATGCATAAGGGTTCTTTCTGCCTTTGTTTTGAGACTGCTCATGCAACCCCAGCTGGCTTCAAATCTACCGTACAGTCAAGGCTGACCTTGAACTTCTGACTTTCCTGCCTCTACCTGGGAAGTGCTAGGATTACAGACATGTGCCACTGCCCAGGCTTTAATTTACTTTAAATGTGGTGCTTTACTTTGCTCAAGTTCTTCTACAATGTGGATGGCACCTACACAGTTGAGAGATGACTACCTTTTTATAATAATAGAAAATTAATCCAAATATGTTCTAACTTCTGAGTTCATTTGATATGTAAATATGTTTTATTGTTTCATTTGCTATAAGGATTTTTTTTCTTATTTATTTAGGTTTTTTTGAGACAGGGTTTCTTTGTGTAGCTCTGGCTGTCCTGGAACTAGCTCTCTGTAGACCAGGATGGCCTCAAATTCACAGAGATCTGCCTGCCTCTGCCTTCCAAGTGCTGGAGTTAAAGGCATGCGACACCCCTGCCAGCAGTATAAGGATTTCTAAGATTCCTGCCTTGTATCTTAATCTTTGTAATTGATGTAGATTTTGTTTACAATTGTAGATCTTTATAGTATTAGATGTTTTTGTTCTGAATAGATTTTAATGTAATTACACAGAAGATAAAACCAGGTTTCTTTTTTCCTTTTTTTCTTTTTTCGGTTTTTCAAGGCAGGGTTTCTCTGTGTAGCTTTGGCGCCTTTCCTGGAACTCACTCGGTAGCCCAGGCTGGCCTCAAACTCATGAGATCCGCCTGCCTCTGCCTCCCGAGTGCTGGGATTAAAGGCGTGCCCTACTACCGCCCGGCAAAACCAGGTTTCTTATGTGCATTATGCATGTTATAGTATGTTTTGTTTTNTTTCCAGTAGAATATATACAAGTCAGCCAGTTCCTAGCACTTGGGAAGCAAAGACAGGGGGATTGCTGCAAATTCAAGGCCATTGTAGATCACATAGTGAGATCTGTACAAACACAGACACACACACGTACATGCATGCTCCCATGCACATCATCTTCAGTCTCCCAGTTTTCTGCTGATTTGTAGCCCAGAGACAATGGTAGAATACTTTCTCTCTCTCTATTGATTTATTAAGCTTACAAGAGTAATATTTTTACTTTGGTTGAAATTTCATAACAATTTATCCCAGAATATTATTATCGAGTGTGTGTGNGTGTGTGTTTATAACTAAATACTTTCCTCAGAAATTACTACTTAACTCATCATGAAGTTTTAACACACTGGACATCAACAAACTGGCTCTAGTTTAAGAATCATTTCATCCAAGCAAGAATTTCCAAGCAGATCTTATGATTCTATAGCCATTGGATAATATTTAATTTAATTTTCATAACACATATATGAAAAGCTGAGACTGAGACTAAGACATTTATGTTACTTCAAGTATGGAAGTGTGGAGGGGCCAAGAGTCTAATGCAAGTCTGTGTGAGGCCATACCAAGGCATTTAACCACCTTACCAAAAGTCTATTAGAACAGGTGTCCTGTGGCACAAGACACCTGTGAGACCAGAAATTGGGATGGAGGTGTCTCCTCCCTTTAGGAAAACTTCAGATGGATTGCTATGTTTCCTGTCATAAACCAAGCATTGTTAGAGATGCTGATGTGTCATGTTCTTTAACGGTGTTTGAGAGCAAATTATTTTCTAAGAATCTACCCTGTACGTTCTGATTTGGAATCAAGTCATAATCTGTACATGTAATTTTGGTATATTACTGCTGGTATATAGAATGGACATCAAAGGCACCTTACCAATTTACCAAAGGCCAGAGAACTTTAAACATTTCTCTGATATGATTGCTTGAGTCACTGACCATAGTTAGTAAACCATTGCCTTGATGAACAGGGTAAGTATTAGGGCACGAAAATCACACGATCACAAATTTTCCATACACATTAATAAATACCTGTTTAAAACAGAAAGCCACTTAATGGTCTGTAGAAAAATCTGAATTGGCATATCATAAAACTAAAGAAGAAGAGGAAGAATTTGTTGTTCAGAGGTGTTTACTTACAACCATGGTGGTGTCCTTACTGGGTTAAAATCAGAATTCATAAAAGATCTGAATAGAATGTTCCCCAGATAGTTACAAAGGCTAATCGTGTATATTTTTGTTGCTATTGTATTGGGGATTGAACATAGGACCTCATGCATGCCCTCTCTCCATTAATAATAAATACTTAAAAATTGTTTTAAAGATCTGTCACATTGTACAGATACTTAGACTGGTCATTCCTCTGTCAGACATCCCAAGTGTGAGCAAGCCAGGGAGGGTTCTCAGATAGTGTCACTTGCAAAGTCTATCACAATAATGGTCGTAGTGCTTAGAGCCAGAGGGCAGATTGGCTTTGCTGAGCACCTGGGTCTGAGGAAGATCCACATGCCTTTTTCTATTACATGCTGCTATTGAAGTAGAGTCAAAACAGTTCTGGAGGCTTCTGAGATCACCAAGAAGAGAGTGGCCGGAGCCCCAGGTTCCAGTCTTAGCTGTTTATTTCCATCCTGATCTTAAGCAGTTTTCTTCAAGAGCGGCTGTGAGATTGAGAGTGGGCATCTGTTCATAGTGCTGAAGGTCGAAACTAGGGCCTGGCATGTGACCTGTGCAATATTTATCGCCCTCACCCCCCTTTTGAGGCAAATGTTGGGGTTGAAGATGTGTGCCACCATAGCTGGCTCCTTTTTAAAGTTTTTGTGATGGTTTATGCCTGTCCCTTTCATTACACCGAGAAATCTAGGTACTGAACATTAAGAAGAAATGCTATAGCTCTGAAAAGCATTTCAGAAAACAACTAGTGATGTGACTGATTATAAATCTTAGTTTTCATGACCATATTTATAAAGGCCCAATACTCCTCCATCCTTGTATAATTTATCCCAGAGAAATAATTTGGGTTTTTTTCAAGGTGTTAAATGCAAGCATTAAAAGAGTTGATGCACTCTGAAGCCACTAACGAACAACTTAGCAAGGTTGGCACAGTTGCACGGATGAAATATTCTTAGTGTATTTTTCATGTGGATTCCTTAGAATCTGTAGCCATTTGATGATCTGATCTAAAGAGTCATGTTTAAAGATCTCTGTGCAGCCATTGTTTCATGTGGAATTCTGTGAATGGTTCAGACTAGTCTGTTTTCTGGGCAAGATGTAAATCAGCATTTCTGCCCCTGAACATTCCCACTTTGGTCTGAGTGTCCTTTTTTAGGCACATGGCATGTTTTGCTTCTCTAACCTGCCTTTTAAGGAGGTTTCCCATGGGCTAGGGAGATGACTTAGCAGCAAAGTGCACTGGCTGCTCTTCCAGAGGATCCAGGTTCAATTCCCAGTACTCACATGCTGGCTTATAACTGACTGTAACTCTTGTCCCAAGGAGTTCTTCTGGCCTCTACAGACACTGTATACACGTCGTGCACATATATGCATGCAGACAAAACACCCACACACAAAAGTAGTAAACAAATATATTTGAAAAAAAAAAAAGAAAGAAAAGTTTCTCGTCCTTTGGTCCCATCTCCCAACTGTTGGTTTCCTTGTTTTATTGTTACACTTAGAGCAGTGGTTCTCAACCTTCCTAATGCTGTGACCCTTTAATACAGTTCGTCGTGTTATGGTGACTCCCAACCATAAAATTATTTTTGTTGCTACTTCATAACGTAGCTTTGCTACTGTTATGAATCATAATATAAATATCTTAGGTGACCTCTGTGAAAGGATTGTTCTACCCTTCACCCCACCCCAGTCTCCAAAGGGGATGGGACCCACAGTATGAGAACCGCTGACTTAGAAGAATATTCTTGTGCACTCATTGGAAAAGTTTGACCTTAATGACAAGAGTGCCTGTTCTGTATTCAGAAAAGGTGATGGCATAAGGTCAGGCACGGATTTGGAGCTTTGTCTATTTAAAATTCCTGACTACATCATATATTTTCTGTACCGAGTTCTTAACTTCTTGGTTAATCTCCTTCCTTGATGGATAGGGCTATGAAGTATGTGATACCTCAAAAATAGATAATTAAATTGATACAACCTCATTATTAGGCACCTATTTTCTTCTCAGAATCCTTTGGCAGATGAAGCATGGTTCTGGCTTACAAGTTCCTATTTTTAGCACCATTCTCTACAACTCTTAGGATTGTGTAGAATTCTTAGGCTCTGGAACTGATGCCAGATGCCAAGCATTGGAGTCACAGTACCAGAAATGGTGATTAACTTATAAGTTGTTACAGGATCCCTGACATTAATTTTATACCACGTTTAGTCAAATCCCACTCATACTTTTTAAAAATTTCAGTCATCAATGTCTCCTTTTATATAAGTTTTTTTTTAACTTATCTTCAGTTACTTTGCAAATATCCCACAAAAAGACACAGTGCATATTCTAGGGTAACAGAGACTAAATTGGTCAATTTAGCACACAGTCACTTCCTGCAACTAAAATGGCAGTGTAGAACACATGCTGGAGTTAACAGCCTATAGCACTGTTTTTAGTTCACTGAAATGACTGTCTTAAGTTTGTGAAACCTGGGCCTTATGTTAAGGCTTGTAGATTGTACCAAGTGAGATGACATTCCTTCTTAACAATAAGCATCTTCATCAGTTCCTGTTACCCTGAGACAGAACTCCTTCAGGACATGTGAAAATGAATTTTGAAAACTGCTTTTTGGAGAGTTTGATAATTAGTAACTAAAAAGAATATATTTAGGAAAATATTGCGTGTATGCAAACCACATTATCTTAAAGACAGAGAGGAGCAGAGGTTACACTCTAAGGCTACTTGGCTATGCCTATTTATTTATTTATTTATTTATTTATTTTCAAGACGGGGTTTCTCTGTGTAGCCCTGGCTGCTCTGTAGCTGTCTCTTATACACATCTAGATGTGTATAAGAGACAAGTGTAGCCCTGGCTGCTCTGTAGACCAGGCTGGTCTCGAACTCATGGAGATTCACCTGCCTCTGCCTCCTGAGGCTGGGATTAAAGGCGTGCCTCTTTAAATAAATGACCTTACAAAATTCTCCGTGCTTACAAATTTGTCAGCGTCCTCAGTTCTATGACTTTGGATTAAGATAATTTAAAAGTATCTCTAATTTTTTTTTGAAAGTGTCTCTAATTCTGTATCCCGTATGTAACTTGTCAGCCATGACTATTTTCCTTTACTCTTAAATATATGGTTTATAAATAGAAGCAATGTTGACAGACTTGTTTGACTCCCTTCTAGAAATAAATGACTCATTTTGGATTGTAAGTGAGAGCTTCAAGCTGCTCAAAGCAAAAATCCACGACAATGAGAAAGTCATTAAACTGTCTGTCCAGACAGGGAAGGAGGGAGGGAAGGGAGAGAGCGAGGGAGGGAAGGAGAAAAGGAAGGAAGGAAGGAAGGAAGGAAGGAAGGAAGGAAGGAAGGAAGGAAGGAAGGAAGGAAGGAAGGAAGGAAGGGAGGGCAGTGCCTGTGGTAACTGAGACTATATCCCACATATCACCAATGGTGAACTTTATGCTTCTGTCATTTGTAAACTTGGCCACAGCAATGAGTTCACTTCCGCGCCCCTCATCTTCACTTCACACCTAACAATTCACCTTCTCCGTTAGTCATCTCCACGCAGTTGAACACAGTATGCAAAAAACCTTATGACTTTGTGGAGGATTCAAACAGAATATCTTTGGAACTGTTCTGTTGGTGATTTCTTATTTATCCAAAACATATAGGTTTATTTTAGAAAGGGGGAGACTTTTGAAAGAAACCCCCCCCAGCAGGGGGACACCTCTGTTTTCTTTTGGAATGCAAGAAGCCGGTTTGAACTCTGGCAGGGTGTCATTCTTTGTGTATGACCCAGTAAAAGTGGAGGAAGGCGCCTGGGACAATCTGGGAAAACTTAGCTTTTGAATTCGAGGCCTGCTGCTGCTTCTATCCATTTGAAACTGAAGAGGCCATGGGGGATGGAGGAAGGAAAGCCCGGCTCTAACACAGAAATTACTTAGACGTGAAAAGTTTGTTTCCCAATGAGTAAAGAGCTTTGTTAGGAGAAGCTGCCCAGATCACATGATGCAACCTTTTGACAACCCACTGTCTGCTGGGGACGCTGTGAGAGATGACCTTTTGACCTATGAAGGAATGCTGTGAAGGTGGGAATGTGCACTCAGCCCTGGCCCATGAGAGAACATGGAAAACAGCCCAGCGGCTCAGAGCTCACAGAAAGCTTGGCTTTAGCTTTGAATTTAGAATCAGATGCTAGAAATGTAAGGGAATTTCCTAAAATTATTCCAGATCTTTCCGATTACCCCCACTGTCTGAAACAGAACTTACAGGAAACAAATGAGCTCTCTTGCAAATGTATGCTATGAGCGGGGAAGNAATCACCTCCTCTGTTCCCCCTAGCTCCTGGATGAGAACCTGTGTCTTTGCACTGTTTTCATGCAGGGAATTAATCCTGTGCACATGATTTGGTGGCCTTAGGTGGGTCTAGGGAGGTGGGGGGTGGGGTAAGAAAATGAGTCCATTGCTCTAAAAGCATTCCCAGTAGCAGTGATCTTCGCAGAAACAAAACTCCATTGTGCAGGGCTGAAACCTGAGAACCCCCCTGTTTCCCTGCTTGTTTTACTCGCCAGCATTGATCCTGGTACATGTGACCCTTTGAGAGGGAGCACCCTCGGTGACTCCTCCTATTACTAAATACCATTGTGTTTATAATGGCCATTTATATATGGTTACACTCCACGCCTGTGTGCTTAATAGGCGTTCTCGGACTCTGATGCCACCTGACTAGCACAGGACACAGGCCTNGCTTGCTCTTGATCACACTTTCTACCCTGCCTTGTGTCATTGCTTGATACCCTCTGTGAAAACCAAGGAGGAAGCTTATCATTGCTGTGCAAAGGGCAGTCTGGATTCTGTGAGAGGTAGGGGGTGGAGGTAGGGAAAAAGACTGGCAAAGCCTTGAAGAAAATAGGTTCCTTTATTATTTTTTCTCCAGTTCTACAATGTGTCTGCATGCTTTAGGACTGATTTCTCAGCTAGTTGGGTCCCAAGAGGCCCCATGGAGCCCTGTGTAGCTCAGGGAATTGCCTCTGTATGAAATGGGGTGGGGGGGGCACGGCAGAGGGAAATGTAGTTTGTAGAGATTGTTCTTTACCTCGGTTTGGGTTCAGAATGGCAGCTGCACTCCGACTTTGTGTGTGACAGCACAAAGGCCAGCAGAACTGAAAAGCAAGTCAGCAACTGGAGAGACAAAAGCAACCATCAGCTAATACAGCTCCACATGGCCTGACTAATTTATGAGAAAAAAACTGTTCTGTTCATTGGATCAGCACTCTGAGGAGGCAGGTGGAATGGTAGGAAGTTTTCATTGACTCTCCTGAGCAACTAAGGACGCCACGAGAGATCCTTCTCAGTTTGAACTTTATCAGGGTCTACGCTTAATCAATAGGGTATTGGAAAAAGAATTAATTACTAAAGCAGAATAAAACAGCTGCATTTTAAACTAAGGTTCCATCAATTCCGTAATCTTCCAGTTACAGGCTAGGTGCCGCGAGGATTTCACTCTATGTAATGAGGAACCCGGGGAGTTTGCTCCTGAAGAGGCTGGGAATTCACTTTATCCTGTCTCAGCGATTTGTCATTAGTACAACTCATTTCTCCTCTCCTGCACTACAGCTTGTATTTTATGTACTGTGGAACCCAGGAAGTTCCCACATTCAGGGGAGGGAGGGCGTGAAGGTGGAAATCATTGTCACCCTGAGAAAGAGTCTTAACCTAGCTTAGCCTCTTTATTCTGGAAGCTGCCACAAGAGCAGGTCGGGACTGTACCCCCAACTCCATTGTGCACTGGCTGGGGGTCGGGACACACAGGGTGGACCCCAGCCTGGAAATGTTTCATCTATGATTTCCATAATGGTGGATTGCAAGGAGGGCTGAGGAGGGTTATGGGAGATGAATTAGGTTTGTAGTGAGCTCATTAGGAAGGCAAACGGAGTTGAGACAGCAAGGCGGGGAGACGGCCTGTAATCAGTTCTGCTCTCTTTGTTCCCTGCCTTGGGGGACATGTTTCGAAAAACTTCGTTGCGGGGGCTGCCCAGGCTGACTGAGCCCAGGCTGCCATCCTGGTGGCTGACTTGTTGATTTCCAAACCTCTTAATTCATTTTTTTTGTTCAATTTAATCTTTTCTTTCTGAAGGAAAATTAGTTGAATGTTAGCCCTCTCTGCACTATTCACCTCTTAAATTATGCTCATTTTGAAGAGCTTGTTATGCCTGAATAAACATGAAATGGCTTGGCGGTTTCCCATCCGAGGCACACCCATTTTAACACCATGTATTTACCATTCCTGGAAATGTCTCATTAACTTCTGAAAATCTGCGAGCGTGATATTTTGGGCTACTGTAACACACCTCTTGGCAGCCACAGAAGGCAGTTTGGTTAATGCCTCGTAATATCCATTTTTATTCTCAACGTGAAGAAAGACTCTCTATAGAAAATTGATGCAGTTTGCTCTGCTAATTTTCATGCTCATTCCAATTAATTTAACATGACCCAGATTTTCTTCCTCGGGCTCATCCTGACTAATTAGTAAAGCAACACCTAGAACAAGTTATGTTTAATAACATTGAGGAACACTAGTTGTGAGTGATTTTGATGCTAATAAAGATATTCACTGATGGGGCAGATATTTTATGGCAATTACGGTATGTGATTTGGAAGTCCCAATGTGCTGGCTGGGATATAGAAAAGCTAGCAAATCACGATGGGAGACGATATTGTTTTGAAGATTTCCACAGCACCTGAGCAAAACACTGGGACCAGTTTGTTTGTTTGTTTGTTTGTTTTTGTTTATCTTTGGACAGAATGGCCAGAGCTGTTAAGTGACTCCTTGGTAATGGGAGGGGTGGGGCTATGGTGTGCAAACCTGACCCATGCTCACTAGGCCAGGCTTTCAGGGCTTACTGAACCTTGGCGAGAGAAGAAAGGCCAGCGGGCATCTGAGGGCCGCACTGGTTGGAGGGGAAGGAGTGGCTTCTCCACTTCTGTGGCTGCAGGTCTTTTATCACATTTTTGTCAGTGAGATGAATCAATTGTATGGCTGCAAGGCTGAAGTGGCTGTGGCTGAGGCAGAAGGCTTCTGAAGCTGAGTGATGTTGTTTAACTTGGAAGTGGTTGAGAACTTTCCTGCTTTCTCTCAGCTGAGGGTAAGGCCTTAGGATAACACACACACACACACACACACACACACACACACACACACACACACGAGTGGGGAATTGTATCAGAGGAGTAGCATATCTCAGACAATGCACACCTAGCATAATACCCTGGATTCAATACCCAGCAGTGAGTGCTTAAGTATGTACTGCTTGCACACACACACACACACACACACACACACACACACACACTATTTATCACATTTGAAACACATACCTTTTTAATGTCAACAATATGCCAGGCACTGTTGTGTGTGTTAGGAGTATGACAGGATACAAAGGGCCAGAGCTTGACTTTATCATATCTGTGTATGTATGGTCACAGTCAAGTATCAACTTTCAATTATCTTCCATTGATCAACCACAAAATCTTTGGCTGAATGATTCAATGTGGCAGAGAAATGTTACGAAGGGTTTTTAGGAGGGTGGAAGATTCTAGACAGACACCAGTATCTCAGGGGTGGCCATTGTAAGATAGTCTACTGCAGTGTGCCTGCTGGTGCGGAGGCCGGAAGTGGACAGAAGGTGTCTTACTCTACTGTCCTCCACCTTGTGTTTTGAGACAGGGTCTCTCACTGAACCCAGAGCTCAGGAGCTGACTGGATGTCCAGCAAGGTTTAGGAGTCCATCTGCCATGCTGACCCAATACTAGGGTTTCATATGTGACTTGAAGTGATTTCTGAGGATCTGAAATCAGGGTGTGTTTGCATGGCAGGCACTTAACTGACTGAACCATCTCCCTGGCCCTACTGTAACATTTTAAAGGAGGTCTTTGTGATCCCTATCTCAGCCACTTGTTACTAAAGCAACTTGCTTAACCTCCTGAAGCCTCAGGTCCTTTGTGTGTATAACAAAAGTCAACCATGCTAGAATGGTCATTTGTGTAATATGCTAGCAGAGTGTCTGGAAGAGGGTAAATATTACTTTGCATTAATACTGTTTTTACCATAGAAAATATTTAAAGTAGAAATTTCTCCAAGCTTTATAATGGAATCTATGCTTATCATTTCCTCAATGCTAATTACTACCGTTAAAGTCTGAAATTTGACTTGACAAGAATACTTTCTTTTGCTGAATATTTTGAGCAGGCTCCTTTTCACATCCCTCTCTAAAACCATGGAAAGTCCCCCAACTCCTGACTGCCCGTGGGGAACTAACTCTCTTCTGTGTCCAGTCATTGATGGCTTCCTTCTAGGTGAGGACTTCCATTGGTGGAGTTCAGTTCCACCTGATCCTTTTCTTGACTTGATGTGGAAAAAAGAAAATAGTTTAAAATTATGTCAGCAAGGGTAGGCACAGTAATACTAGTGAGCAAACTGAAAATTAGGCAGAGCAGCTGAGTTTGGTGACCCGTGCCTATAATCTTAGTGCTTGGAAGGCTGAGGTGAAAGGATTGCCAGGAGTTTGAGGTTCGCCTGGACAGCGTAGAGAACCGTATTATAATTGATAATGAAGCTAAAAATACTGCCTTGTGAAATTGCTATTGGAGTAGATAAAAATCATCAAATAACCACCCATTTCAAATAATTTAACCCAATAATATTCAGAGACCATAAATCATAAATTACAAAAGTGCTTCATGTAGGACAAGACGTCAAAACAGCGCTCACCTTGCTTTCCATCTCTGTCAAAATGGGTGTCATGATCTGTGGTTCTTTCCTTGGTTATGATAATCAGTTATTCAAAAACATCAGTCATATATATGGAGAGAGAGAGAGAGAATTTTTACCCAAGAATTAATGTTTTAAAGTTGCATTGTGAGCCTCACAGTAGAGAATCTGGTAATTATTTTCCTGATATCAGATAGGTGATGTACAGCAAATGTCAACTCCATTTTCTTCCAGGGTGACACATCAAACTATTACAAAAGCTGAATATTTTTGTGTGAAAATTTTGTAGATGTAAAATATTTTCCCAAAATGAATTTTTTTACAGTCATTTTCATATTTATGGTCATTTCAATAATACAGCACTTTTGAGAATTTTAAATTTGCTTTAAAATCTTTGAACTATCACATATAGCAAGACTTGGAATATAAATAATCGAGAAAGTCATTACCAGTGTAAGTGGAATTGTGGGCTGTATAGAGGACAATTGTCATTTATCCCAGGGAAGACCCTCTGTCATTAAGAGTTTTGTTGCACAGACTGAAGCTGGCCGCTCTTCGGTGGTTCCTGGCTGGTGGCAAGAATTGTGTTGTACTGGGTCAGCACTGAATTCCTCACTCAAATGGCGTTGAGTCAGCTGCTTTTTAATTTGTTATCTTCTCAAGAGTCCGTTCACTGACTTTATCACTGAAAAGAATGACTCCCTAGCCTGTGTGATCAAGATCCGGAANCGTGCTGGCTCAGCTCAGGAAGGCGGGACCACCACTTGATTGGTTGCCCTTGGATCTCTCTGATCTCTCTGCAGGGATGCATGCCCTCTCATAGGCTGGTTTCCACAGGTGCATGAGTACACCTACTGAGTGAGAAAAGCCATTCTTGCCTTCCTGGGCAGTGGTTGAGCAACCTTCCTTCTCAGACATTATTAGTGACGAGTGTTGTCTTTCTTTAAGGCTCAGTGACTTCGTATGGGCATATAACCTCTGTCCCTTGTGTCATTTAATATACGAATGAGGCAAGAATTTTTGTTTGTTTGTTTTTTCCTTAAGTAAAGGGTTTTTGTTTTGTTTTGTTTTAAACACGTGAGTGGGACTTTAAAGCAAATGACAAAAGGGAGGAAAGAGAGAGAATGAGCCTAATTTTTATTTGATGACACAAGGTAAATATCATACATCTCAAAAGTCAAGATGAGGCATTTGGACATCATCAGGCATCAGAACACAACTGTGCTGCCGAGGCTAAAGCCTCTCCACACTTTTTCCAATTTCTTAATTCTATTTTTGTAAGGGAGTAGAGGCCTTGTAGCACTTGACAGCACCAACTTGAGTTCAAGAGCTAGCTATGCTAATAACACCACATGTGACGTTATGCAGGTTTTTTGCAGGGAACGCAATATCAGACTGTCCAAAGGACAGACTAGCACATTTTATACCAGGTCCATGCTAGGCTAGCTCTTCCATCTTCATCTTGTGGCCTCAGGAGTTATCCGAAGACATGGTATAGGTCTTTGTGTGCTTGGGAAGAGTGAGATAATATCGAATTCCCCCAAAGGATTTCAAAGAAAATACTCTGTGAAGAATCATTTTGTTACCTTGGAAACTACCATTGATATATTTTAACACGAGTAGTTAGTTTTAGATAATATGTCTCACACTGTGATTTGGCTAATAGAAAGAAGTAGTTTTTATCAAAATCTGCAAAGTACTTTCTGACCACCCAATTTATATCTTTATGAATTAAAGCGACTTGTATTTGAACCAACAGGTTTGTGGGTACCATGCTGAGGCTCTCCATAGCATCCTTCAAATGCTGCCCCTGGTCATTTCCAACTTCCGGAACATTGCTTCAATAACTGCAACTATACCCACCCCCACTTTTACACATCCCACTGAAGTCTATATTATGCCAAACAACGTGTTTTTTACTATAATTTGCTTAATGTTATGTTTTATTTTTTTTTGGTCAACTTTACTGGGGGTAAAATTCCCATACCAAAATTTCCTCAACTTAATGAATTTGAGCCTCTGTGTACATTTGGTGGACTAGTCCTATCACTTCCCCAAAGTTCCCTTGTGTTCCTTCGTAGTCTGTCTTCCCTTTGTGTGTGTTCTGGGGCCACTACTGACCCACTTTTAGTCATAAGTATTTGTTCATTTTTTCTAGAATTTAATATATTTGAAATTATATGGGGGTCTTATGCTCCTTTGTGTTTGGCTTCTTNCACTTAACATAACAACCCTGAGATGTAACACCCAGCATGTTTCAGTGGCTTATTTCTGTGTGTTGTTAAATAGTATTTCAGTGTATGGATATAGCACATTTTGTTTACTTACTTATATTGTTTCATTTTAAGGAAATAATTAGATAAGCAGGGCATTGTTCCAAATGTTGGGCCACTCCATTCTTTATTATTTTTAATTTTTGTATTTTAAATTATATGAGTGCACATATGTCTAGGAGGGTGTGTATGTAGGTGAGTGAAGGTTTCTACAAGCCCAAAAGAGGAAGTCAGGTGCCCTGGAGCTGTAGTTACAGGCTGTTGTGAGCTGCCTGACCTGGGTGCTGGGAAATGAACTTGGGTCCTTTATAAGAGCAGTACGTGCTTTCAACTGCTGAGCCATCTCTCCAGCCCCCCTGTATTTTTTACTGTTTATTTCCATAATGTCACTTTTCCCACAGAAGGTGTCCTATAAAATAATACCTTTGAAATTTATGACATACCAACCCCATGGACAATTTTGAACTTTTAGAGACCAATATTCTAGATAACTTCTGTTATCTAACTTTAACTACAAACCTAGAGAGTTCACAACCATATTTCAATAAGTCATTCATCTGATTGGTCATTAAAAGCTTAGGCAAAAATTACACCAAAACCATTAAGCAAAGTTCTAATAAATATAGAGGGAAAAGAAAAGATATGGTCTATTACTTGAAGGACCTTACCCTAAATTCAGTAATTAGGTAGAAAATATAGGAGTGGGGTGTGTGTGTGTGTGTGTGTGTGTGTCTGTGTGTCTGTGTGTCTGTGTGTCTGTGTGTATGTGTATGTATGTCTTCTGGGATTATTTTTAGTTCAAATTTTGGGAGAGGAAATAATTTAGTCTAGAATTCTGCTATGATGTGTGATACAATTGAGCATAAGAAGGATTAATTTTAGCAATAAACTCCATCTATTTTTAGTAATGCATATTTTTAGTGTAAACAATATAAACCCTGCCCAAGTGCTTCAAGTACTTATGTTAGTCCATATGTAAGGTGCTATGATAGTATTAGTAAGGGGCATTAAAATCACATTTTGCGAATTAATTTGGGAAAAAAAATTGTGGATATGTCCTAATTCAAGTACTAACTAGGCTTATGTACACTTTTCAGCATGCTTCATGATATTGGGAGGGATTATCTACCCTTTTATCATCTGTTAAATTTTTTGAGATGTACTTCACNTAGTAACAAATCACGTGTGATAAGGGTACAACCTGTTATTTCTTAGTATATTCCTAGGATTATATAACTATCAACATGATTAACTTTAGGATGTTTTACCACTCTAAAAGGAACTCCACACCAATTAGAGGCAATTTCTCATTTGAAGTACTTTCAGGAGGTCTGGTGTCTGAGGTTCTATAGTCCACAGGCTCTGTGCAGATTAATCAACTTGTGAAATCTTAGATTATTCTTATTAAGCAGATACATTATTTATTTCCCCAGAGTTATTACATAAATACCATGTATATCCATTTGCATTACATTATAAAGCCATATCTGCTTGTTCTCAAATCATAACACCGGACTTCTTTAAAACACCAAGCCTAAATGGGATGTCTAAATACGTAATTACTTCTTTTAAAATGTTAATGATTTAACTTAGACATTTCTTAAACAGAAAGTCAAGAGTTTTACTGGGAAATTCTGGTGTGAAAATGTTCTCCCCCCCCCAAAAAAAAAGATACAGGCTGTAATTTTGTAATAATTAATGAATAGGCTTTAGACTTGGCATTATCTTAAAAAAAGTATCAGTTATCAAGTGTGGTATAGCAAGTCTGTACTCCCAGCACTTAGGAGCCCAAGGTGAATGACGAGCTTGAGGCTATCCTAGGATACACTGGGAGACACTGTCATAAAAATAAAAAAGTAAAGGGGCTGACTGGAGAGATGGTCAGTTCCACGGGGCCCATGCTTGGTTCTCAGCACCTACATTTGGTTACCTGTAACTCCAGTTTTAAGAGACCCAACACCCTCTTCTGGTCTCTGTGAACCCCCAAACTCAGATACATACACACATACACACAAATAAAATGGAAAACAAACTAATAACTAACAATATTCACCCAAAATAGGTACATTTTTATAATGCCATTTTTCTCCTGTGTGTAGCCATAATGGCCTCCTCATACAAGACTCCTACAGGAGCTGTTGATAGGCATCTCAAAGTAGTTGTCTTAGGAAATAGTTTTAGAGAGATGGCTGGCTTTGCTCTTGACACAAAGGCTTGTTGTGGAAATTTAGAGGTATTATTTAACCATATTAATTTCAAGGTTATGCTTTTATGAAAATGGTCTATTATTTTCACTTTGCAGTAACTGGTGAGGTAGATGTAATATTTTAAAAGTCTTTTGTAGGTCTTCTTGAACTGATATCTGCTGATAAAAGTTCATAGAAAAACATAAACTTAAGAATTCAAACTCATCAACTGTCTTATATTATAAAACATTGTCCCAATTTTTTTTTCTTCTGTAGCAAATACAACACTGAAGTAAGGACTCTAAAAAGGAAATGTAATAACTTCTGCTATGATTAAACTTTGCTTTTAAGTTATTTTAACAAATTTTATTATAGATTGATAATGTTTAATTAAATATCATAATATGCTAAAAGTGAAAATAAGATTCAAAATTCTGTAGTTATATTGTAGCATGCACTTTCAGTATTGTTACTATATTCTGGGCAGATTAGTTGTAGTCTCATGTCAGTAAGAAAATGTTAAAACTCTACCAGTGGGTTTTCTTAGGTAGGAAATGCTTTTTGTAAATATAAAGGCTGTATCCTCTCATGAAAGACCTGTTGATTCCAAGATGTTAGCCAGCTATCTTTACTAAAACACTTTAGAATGCTAAATATAGTCCACTTCAGTTAAATATGGATGCTTTAAAAAAGAAAATCCCAGTTAGTCTGCAACAGAAGGACATTTTGTGTGACAATATTTTGCATGATTAAAAATTTAAACAGAATAACAGCTATTTATATTTACAGTTACATGAGAGTAATTACTAAAGCAGACAAAATACTTAGAGCATAATTTAATAATGTTTTCCTCTAGCAAAGGTGCCAAAATTGTTATTTGCATAATTTTCACAATTTGTACTGAAACAGCTAAGGGAAATTGGGAAGCCATGCCTCCCCAAACACCTTTTTTTCTTCTTTGGGAAATATGGGGAAGAGACTCAAAGATCATAGCACCCCATTTTTGTATAATTTTCCGTAAATATCAAAGCCCTCATGTCAAAGCCATCAGGTGAAGGAGACAAGAGCCATTCATACTTTCTCTTTTGGGGTCTTTATTTCAATGGTCAGCCCAGCCCAACTTCAAGGCTCCTAATTATAACATTTACCAGTTCAAAGATTAACCTTGGAGAGGGGCATTCTGGGCTGTCGGTAACTTGATCAGCTTGGTCTTCTGTGGGTCCCTTGCTCTGGTTCTTTGTATCACAGGAGGGAGATGGTATCTGGCACATTCCTAGGATGACTGGAAGATAGCAGCCTCTGCATTTAGGGCTGAAAGATTGTGAACTCTGTTAGCTGAAATGCCACGCTAGGGAAGCCAGGAGGCCATTAAAACAGCTTCAGTTGGAGGCAGTGCAATGCAAGTAGAGTCGAATCTGAGAGCTGGGACCCGAGTGGACATTTGTCCCTGCTTCCTACCTTAATAAAAGCTGAGTGTTAACTGTGCAAAAGGGCGTTTGAGAGGTCACTAAAAATGAATCATTAGAGTGCCCAGAAGGGCTTTATTATGATGTACTGTGAATAACTCCAGAAGGTACTCTGTACATTCCTATGTGCTTATCAGGTAGCAAAGGAACAAGTACATGCTTGTTTATCCTGTGCCACAGAGATTCAGCAATCTGCTGAGTTAGAATGGGAGAGAAGGACGCATCCCACTGGATTCAGGCAGTTCTCTCCAGAGCATTCTGTGGGAGACTTAGGAGAATAGATATCCATTCTTAAAATATTCTAAAATTTGTAACTGAACTCTATATGTATGCACACACGCACACACACACACACACACACACACACTACATCTATATTTTTCAGAGGAGAATGAATGAAATATATATACTTCAAATGAGAAGAACCAAATGAAGTGGAGAATAGACCAAACATCTTGCCAGCTCCCCTTCACTTCTGCTATAAAGGATTAGCGAGTTCCAGTCAATAAACAAAGCCCTTTTATGGCTCCTAGCGGGTAAATTGAGGGGACTGATTTGGTCAAGGACCAGTATGAGGATGTTTCTGTTCAACAGCTAACAGGATTCAACATGCTATGGAAAATACAGGCATGCAAAACTATACTCCGACACTCACGTTGCCAGCTAAAGCCTAAAACACAGCCACATTTACATATGTGTCCATCTGTCTGTTTTTACACTTTATTTTTCCAACCAGTGGGTGAAGTGGTTTTCATCCAAGCTGCAGTCTGATTTTTTTTTCCCTCACCCACCATTTCCCATTCTATCCTATAGATTCATATTTTAAAGTGTGTGCTGTTCGTCCCTGGACAAGAATTTGCATTGCCTTGGCAGGGAGCTGCCCTTTCCTCTGGGAAGTGGGGCCATTTCTGGAGATCGGTCCACTCTACAGGGGCCCATACCAACTAGAGTATCTCAGGATGTCTCCTGAGCGGTCGGTAGTCCCAGGGGTCTCATCCTGTGCCCCCATGTCTGGCCTGGGCCATGCTGCCACAGTCACAATCCACAGCGAGCCAGCAGGGAGAATGGAAGTGCTTTGGCTCTCTTCAGTGGAGAGCCTGCGTAAATCCTGTGTAAATAGAGAGAGCACAACAAAGAGTGCGCCCCCGCAGCTCTGAGCTTCTGGAGCCATTTGGGGCTGAATTTGCTAAATGCTGCTTATACCGCCTGAGAAGCTGAAGAGAAAGGACCATAAAATCCCCTCGCTTTCTTTCCCTTTCTGTTTGTCCCCCCCCCGGGCGGGGGGAGGGTGTTCAGAACTAGGGAAGCCGACGTAAAGCCTATGAAGACTTGTTTTTTCAGTGCTCTTTTGAGTGTGAAAAAGGTGGCGTGGGTCACTGTCCCCTCTTTAATGTCGGAAAACCCACACAGCTAGTAAATGTTGCATGTAAACGAAAGCGTTCATCCCTTCAGCTTCCTTCCTTGCTTGTGGGCCGTGAACTAGTCACTTGAAAAAAAAAATCACAGAAAAATTTCACTTGAACGTGTCCAGACGGTTAAGCCCAGCAGGAGGGTAAGAGAGATCAGTGGTTCGCACATCTCATTGCTGCCCTGGCTTTCCCTGAATTTCTGGGTGTACTCACCAACCCCCAGCTTGTCCTGATGTGAAAATAATAATAATAATAATAATAATAATAATAATAATAATAATTTTTTTATGGAAAAACGTCGACTTTGCTGATGATTCTTGAGAGTAGCTTTTGCAAGGCTATATGCCTTTCTTAGTGAGAAGCCCTGAATTAAACTCCTGGAAGGACCCCTTGACAACCGGCAAGAAAATATCTTCTGACTGTTAGAGCATTTTAACCTTGTTTTCTAAGTACTATATTAAGAGGGAAAAGGAATCAAGAAATGAAAGAACATTAGTCCACAAAATACTGTGTGGCATTCAGATGGCTTCGGGGTACTTTCCTTTTAACTGCAATGCTTCTACTAATCTGAACTGTGTGGGCAATGTGTGCCTCCCTCTCTGCCAGCATCTCTCTTTCCAATAGAAAAGGGCAGGTTTGAGATGGGGGTACCATCTTCTCCACAGACAATCTATGACACTATCCTGGTGCACGCTCTCTGGGGAGGACCAAACACCTTCTCACACTATGCAGTACAGAGCCCAGTGTGGCCCAGTACCCCTCAGGGCCGGAAGAACGGAAGGAGGAGGAGTCCCAGGCTCACTGAATCCCCTCCATGGGCATTTTCCTTCAAAACAGGGCACAGTCTTCTTAGATCCTAAACTCTAGCTAGTGGCTTCTGCTACCGGTACATTCATTCCACTAACATTTGATTGTTTGCTTTATGCTCACAAGTAAAATCTGGGTAACCTCTCAGACTCACACCTTTGTGAGAACATAAATTGAAAACAGAAGAACAAACTGCCGAAGACACCAAGAACACAGTCTTGACTTTAGGACAGGACCTAGGAACAACCGCGAAAGAGACNTTTTTACTAGGACCTGAAGGCTGAACGGGAGTTTGCTAGCAAAGAGTATTAGAAACTGGGAAAGAAATGAAGAGAACAGGTACAGCAGAACAACAGGAAGGAGTAAAGGGTTTGAATCTTCAAAGGCTCCTTGACTAAGTCTTGAAAACATGGCTGATTTTCCTGTTTCAAAAATCATTTAATGTAAACCTTAGTTCTACAAAGGCTCTTAGAGATAATGCTCTTTTTTAAAATTTAGTTTTATTTTATGTGTATTGGTGTTTTGCCTGCTTGTCTATCTGTGTGAGGGTGTCCGATCCCCAGGAACTGGAGTCACAGACAGTTGTGAGCTGCCATGTGGGTGCTGGGAATTGAACCCGGGTCCTCTGGAAGTGCTCTCAACTGCTGACCCATCTCTCCAGCCCCACAGATGCTCTTGTTTTTGTAAAAATATACACTTAGTTATTTTTTGGCCCGTCTTTCTTTCTTTCTTTCTTTTTTTTTTGTCTGTATTAAAGCTCTTATACACATCTAGATGTGTATAAGAGACAGGTATTAAAGAGCTACGTGTATTTATTCTGTTGAAGGAGGTACATGGCCATGCCATAGTGATCTTGTAGAGGTCAGGCTTGAAGGAGTCACTTCTCTCCCTTCATCATGAGAGTTTCATGGAGCAAACATTGCTTGTCAGGCTTAGTGACAGGTGTCTTTTCCTAATGAGCCATCTTGCCAGCTCTTGTGTTTATGTCTAAATGCATTGTCATACAATATCTCTTTGTGGCATAAAGATAAATGAGTGTCCTGGGCCTGTCTCCTGGGATTGAATTCTTCAGGGTTGAGGAGTAATTCAGAATCTAGCTCCACCATACTATCTTCGTGCCATTCCAGCCTAGCACAAGGGACAGGATGGAGGATGGAGCATGGACTTTGAAGGCCAAGTGCCTGTCTCAGTCACTTTCTGTGATTTCTGACAAATGACTTGGCGCCTCAGTTTTCCTCACTGTAAAATGGAATAGATAATAGTAATGTTTCCAATCTTCTCTTCCTTCCTTCCTTCCTTCCTTCCTTCCTTCCTTCCTTCCTTCCTTCCTTCCTTCCTTCCTTCCTTCCTTCCTTCTTTCCTTTCCTTCCTCCTCCTTCTCCTTCTTCATCTTCTTTTTGGTGAAGATTGACTATGATTACAACATTGTGAGTACAAATAGAGATAAGTTTGTGGGAAAGAAGCTAATGAAAGTGAGAAGTGTCGATGAAGCAGAGGGAGCAGCATTATGTGTCAAAGGAGTGCCAACACAGAAAACGCACGTTGAATAGAAACGTTTAAGGACTGTGTAAATGTGTGCATGTACTTACGGGGTCTGTGCCTACCCCCAAAACAGTTCATCTATAAACATTCTGACACTTTTATACAAATTGCATCACTTTATGAGTATTTTATAAAGCTACACATACACAAGCACACACACACACACTTATACCTATATACCTGTTTATAGTCACAGATATCATACACCAGCACCTGTGTGTTCATGAACACATCTAAATGCTAGAAAGGAGAGAGTTGGAAGGTACTGCTTTCTATTTATCTGTCTTTCCATCTATATTATCTGTCAACCATTTATCAGTGGGTAGCATCTCTGGCTACCAGATCGTTGGTAGACCCAGACCTTGTCAGGGTCTCTACCTGGCCCTGAAAACTTAATCAAAAAAATTTCAACTCTACACTGATTATATGTGAAGCCCTCTCAGGTCCTGGCTGGCTTGCGAAGAAATGCATGTCCATTTCTATTTATGGCAAATCTGGAACAGTGCTCACAAAGTTCCAGGTGTTGCACCCTAAAATTAAACCTTGTCCAGACCTTTCTTAGAGCCTTGGCCTTCTTTAATGTGGGTTGATAAGAACGCTCAGATAAAATAATGCTTAGAAAAGTAAAAGCTAGTTCACAGGGTTATGAGAAAGCCTGTGGTAGCTGAGTGGACTTGGAGAAGCTGCACCCAGATTCTGCTTCTTCCTTGAACACAGAGAGCTTGGGCAAGGAGTTAGCCTCATAGTTTCAGTGCCCTCTGAAAATAAGTTTGTTTTTGAAGGCATGGGGAAAGGAGACAAGAAGCATCCTCCATTCCTGTGGTGTTAGACGCATTTTGACATATCATNGCTGTTTTTATTATATCTTTACTCCAAACTTTTCAACAGATGTCTAGGTAGATACTGACTTTGAGCTAAAGGGAACAGCACAGTATGCAAATGAGGGGAAGTGTGTCCTTTGCCTGAGTGGTTTTTATGGCCAAGGGTTTTAGGGATGGCATTTTCTTATGTAGGGTCATCTGAGGGTCCTCTCATAATGTGCTCATGTNTGCCTTGATTTGCTGAATACATATCTATGGATAGGGACTTTTGCTTTTCCAGAATATTCAGGGCANCTTGGGATTCAGCATCCTGCAACTCAGTGGCCTGCATCACTTGCCTAGGCAGGTGCCTCTGTAGCTACCTGCCAGAGGAATGCCTGTGCTCTGAGACTATTGGGCTCAGCCCAGGAAACAACGCGGGATTTCCTTTAGATCATGAATGTAAATCCAGCCAGAGATGTTCTCACAATACTTCAGAGTCTTAAAACAGCAGAAGGATGCAGAGATTAGAGCAGGCCTCCAGATAACAACAGGGATAGCAGCCTAAGGGGATATTCTCAGAGCTGTGCAGCCGAAGTGGGCATCAGAACCACCTGCAGGGCTTATTAGTGCTCAGACGGATAGGCCCCACACCTAGCATTTCCTAGTCACTAGGTCTTTGGTGGATCTGAGATTCTGCCTGTTTCCTAGCAGATACCTAAGCTGCTGAACTTCATTTCAAGAGCCAGTATTCCAGTTCTATTTAACATGAACATGAGCTGATCACAGGAATGACCAGGATACCAGAGCAGTCTGGAGGCCTGCTCTAATGTCTGCAGAAGATCCAGAAGTAATACTCATAGTCCCTCACCATGACCACTCCCCCAATCATGGAATAGTACAGTACTCTTTCTGGGGTACATTTAAGTTCAAGTCAGGTTATCTAAATAAAGGACCACTGTCACTGAGTTGAGAAGATTTCTCAGTCAGTAACGTGCTTGCTGGACAAGTATGAAGACCTAAGTGTGTNTTCCTGGCGCCCACATAAAAAGATGAACACATGTCTGCATCTCACTGCTAGGGAGGCAGAAAACAGAGACGGGGTGTCTCTGGGGCTTATCGGCCAGCCAGTCACCAAATCGGTGAGCTCCAGAGGCTGCNAATGATCCCGTCTTAAAAACATAGTGGAAGGCTCAGTGAGTGGAGTGCTGGTATGCAAATATGTGGACCTGAGTTAGCATTCTTAGCAGCCACATAAAAAGCAGCCAGGTGCCTGTCACCTCTGCACTGTGGGGGGAGAAACAGGAGGGTTATTGGGGCTTGCTAGCCATCAGACTAGCTCCAGGTTCAGTGGGAGACCTGTCTTAACAGAATAAGGTGGAGAGTGAGAGTAGGACATCCAAAGTTCTCCTCTGGCCCACATATACCCTTGTATGGATGTGTACACTCCTACCACATGTGTACATACTCCCCCCTCCCACTATGCAGGCACAGAGAGAGAGAGAGAGAGAGAGAGAGAGAGAGAGAGAGAGAGAGAGAGAGAGAGAGAGAAATAATAAAATTAACTTTATGAAAAAATGTTGGGCACTTGAGGTGGCTCAGTGGTTAAAGGAACTTGCCACCTAGGCCAACATTCTGAGTTTGATACCTGGAGACCATGTGGTAGAAGGAGAGATCTGTGTATATGTATGTGTGTGNATGTCTGTGCAAAGAACCAGTGCCAATCTTTGTGCACAAGCAAATCCCTAAAACTTGGTTAAAATGCACAGTCCTGGGCCCAAGGTATTTTGGTTCAATGAGTCTGGGATGAAGCCTTGAGTCCCACACCTTCATCGATCTTCCTCATAGTCTAGTATGCTTGTAATCTATGTGCCCACTGGCCTTGAGTATTTCTTCTTAGGTTTACACATGTTATGTGTCAGAGCTAAAGTAATATCTTGTCCAACACGTAGATTTCTACCTTGGTCAAAGGATTAGCAATCTTCAAAAGGAAATAACTCAGCATTTCTTTATTTCTTCATCATCAGAGATGGGACTCTGGTAGTAGTACAGTCACCCACATAAGCCCTGGGAGCACTAAGGTCTCTCCCCCAAGGATTGCCATTCCTGCCATGTTTGGAAGTGAGCGTATGCATGCAAGCAATCTACCAGCTACCAAGAATAGTCCTTAGATACTCTGTGGGTGCAGTTCCCCAGTGTGACCATTGTCAAAGAGGAAAAGCCTTTGAAGACGCCCTTCAGTCATTCACCCTCTCAACAAGTGTTCATGCTATTGAGGTTATGCATATAGGTAGGACAAAAATAAGGAAGAAACAATTCTTTTTCTCAAGGCTTCTCCAGTATTGAGTCATAACTTCAGGGGTTGATGTCTGCACTATCATTGTTCCTGCCTCCTTTAGTACACACACTGTACTAGTGTATACACCACCTTCAGCACATTGACTAAATTAATGCACGTGCCAACGCCCAACAACCCTGTTCCACACAGCCTGGAAACAGGAAAGCAATATCCAACGTTATCAGTGGCTTAGCTCCAACAGCGCCTGCAGAAGTTTAGTTTAGGTTTAGAACACATAGTTGCCTTTCAAACATTTTCTTTATGTCGCTGTTAGAACTTGGTGCTAGACTTGGTTCATAGTTTATTGAAAAAAAGATGGTATTTATTGTTGTATTTGGGAAAGAAAAATCCCTCTTTTTGTAGAGATATTAACACTAATACTAAAAGTCTTTTATCCATATACATGCATGAAATTATCAAACTTAATAAAAAGCATCCTATTGAGTATCTAGTTATTAATAAAAAATCAGACATGTTTTTGTTTATAATTATTTATGACACCGATCTAAATTCAAATATTTCATAACATTTTTACAAAATGGACTGCTTTCCATTAAAATTCATGTAATGCTTCTCTTTATCCAATTTAAGTCAGTCATCAAAGGATGCTCATGCTAGCTACATTTTTTTTTCTGGAGCTAAACATAGTGAATCATATAGTCTGTGGGTGTTATCAGCCCCCTTTCATTTTAAACAAGAGAAAATGCACCATGGAGTCACTGCCTCTCATTTTTTAAGGTCATTGATTGGGTTCAAAAGACAAATGCCTTTTTTCGTTGAACTTCCTTCAGTTAAGCCATTAACCTTTTGCAATAAGTGTATTCAAAAATCTATCAAAGAAAGCTAAATGAGATTTTAACAAAATCCTGACAATTTCAGCTTAAACATATACACAGAAACCATATGTGCTTAGGAAGAAATATATACACACAGGCATTGTTTACAGAGTGTGTTTTTCTATTTGGAAGACAGTGAAGGAAGAGTTATTCCATACATAATCTGAAACGTGCATGCAGAGAGTCACAGAGACTCCACAGTAAGAGACAAAGATGTCTCTATCTACAGTGTGGAGACAGACAGACTGACTGACTTCAAACTTGGACTTGCAATGTGAATTTTTCCCCCCCTCATCTCTGGGTACTGCTTTTCAAAATTGCCTCAGGCTACAGAACAGCACCTCAGATCCCCAAGGCCCACTGCCTGGCTCCTAATAGCCACTCTCCATCTGTGTCACATGAGCAGCTGATGAGATCGCTCCAGTGTCTGTATTTTGGAGAGCACTTCCACCCAGGTGAAAATGCTGGGGTTGCCAAGGAGCAGTCAGAAGCCATTAGTGTGGGTGAGAATTTGCCTTGCAGCAGTTCCTTGGCGCGGTGGAAAGTGTGTGCACACGTCTCCATGCAGGCGTGTGTGTGTGTGTGTGTGTGTGTGTGTGTGTGTGTGTGTGTGTGTGTGTATGTGGGTATATATGCAACCCCCAGATATATGTACATGTGTGTGCAGGGAAGGTCAACAGATAAAGACTAGATTCTATATATCCAGTATTCAAAAGCCAAAGGATTTTTCTTTCCCTGCCCACATATTCCTTCTTTGGCTATTGGGCTCTCTCTCTCTCTCTCTCTCTCTCTCTCTCTGCCTCTCTCTCTTTCTGTGTGTCCCCACTCCCCGTCTCTCTGTCTCTGTCTCTGTTTCTGTGTGTGTGTGTATGTGTTTGTGTGTGCATGCACACGCATGTGTGTCTCCCTCTCTCTCTCTCCCTCTCTCTCTCTTTTTATCATAACAGAAGGCAAAGAAAAAGAGAACAGCAACTTTGGGGTCACGCTCTAGTGTTTGGGCAGATGGAAGGGAGCTGCTTTGCCTTGGGGCAGGGTGGCTGTAACGAAGTGGCCTGTCAGTCTGTAAATAGTGAGGGTCATCCCTTCCATGTGATGGAGAGGATCGCATTGCAGCGAAATGGAAATGTCAATAAAATTAATCTGCCAGCTCTTTGCTGTGGTTTTTCTGCTTCTCTGGTCAAAGAAGGTTGAGGTTTTTTTCGACGAGAGAGCTAAAGGAACAGGTACCAGAAAGGCCACAGGGCAGACCCAGAAGTTCTAAGGCCAGTGCCCCAGTGGGCAGGAAGTCTGGGTGAAACACCATTTGGGAGGAGGGAATGGGGCTGGGGATTTGCTGGTGGATCTGCTGCATTCCTCGGGCAGCTACAGAGTGGCCAGCTCANGCTACATTGAGCACAGAGTTTATTGTTTTAGGCTTTCTTGGACAAGGTTTTTACTTAGCGTGGGATTTATGGCATTTACTGCTAATGAATGTCTATTCTTAAATTACNAAAAAACCCATCTCAGCGCAATTCCCAGATGTCCTTCCAGGACCCCAGCTTCTTAAACACCAGCAGGGAGCATAAACTCTCCACTTCTCTGTTTTCCTCTTTCGTGTGGCTCCAGGCTAATGATGTGCAAGGAAAACACAGCCATCTATAAAGCCCCAGTGCTGTCCCCATATTCTTCATTTATTTTGCATTTGATTATGCCACAAGTCGGATCTTGTTTCTTTCCTTTTTTTAAAGTTATTAGTTCAAATATTAATGTAGGGATATGGCATATATTGCTACTCTTGATTGATGCCTTCCCAAAAACAGGAAGACGTGCTCATATGAATTTTAAGAAAGTAGGGGTCCTGCAATGCCTTGCCAGAAGAGTTTTTCAGATACATAATTTAGATGCCCTCCAGGCAGGCTTTCAAGGCATTTTTGCCGGAGGGCAAGAAAAAATAACTCTGACTGTTAAAAGTAAATGATTTTTGCTAATGCACAATTAATGCCAGAGAAAAGCACAGAAGAGAAAGATGTTGATAGGAAGTTCTGATTAAGTGAGCACCCTACCTTGATGTGTGTCTTTTTGTCTGCCCCCTCACGATAATGATCAGCGGTGCAGAGAGCTAAAAAGTTTTCATGTCATGCAAATGTGGAACTCTGGGTCATAGAAGGAGTGTGCGAATGTGCGAGTTTAGGAGGTGACAGTTCTGGGAGGGGCTGAACAGGCAGGGCGTTATGTGCAATCAACAGTGACACAGCTACTGTCACCTATGCAGGCAGCCTAGAATATATAGACTACAGAACATTTAACTTGATTACCCNGCAGTCTGTGCTCACTATGGGCACGGGGATGTATTTCTACCAAATGGGCTTTCTCGTAGCGGTTTGCCCACACTGGGTTCCGTAATTGACAAAGAGCTACTGCGCTGTGTCAAGTACACAATTATAATTGAATTAATGATATGGGCGAGAGTGAGACACACAAAATTAACATTTGAAGAGGCCTGGCTTAATTTTGTCTTTTACATATTTGTGTCTCCAATTATACTTTAATGAAAGGGAATATACCCCCTTAATGGATTTCTTTCAGCGAGCTTAGCTGAGCTCGTCATTAGCCTGGCACTGTTGTTGGCACCCTCGCTATGCTTGCTCTAATGGGTCTTCATTTCTTCCTGTTAGGTGATGGGTTAGACAACAGTGTAGCTTCACCTGGCACAGGTGATGATGACGATCCAGACAAGGACAAAAAACGCCAGAAGAAAAGAGGCATATTTCCCAAAGTCGCGACAAACATCATGAGAGCGTGGCTCTTCCAGCATCTCACAGTAAGTTAAGATAAAAGATATTTAAAATAACAAAAAGTTTATTTGTCATTTTGCTAAGTTTGAGCAAGTTACATGGTCTCTCACACAGGGTTGGTGTTTGTTTTGGTTCGAGTTCTGTCCTTCTGTTTCATTTTTTACAACAAGGTTGCCTGCTTTCTTCTGTTCCTTGGAATCTGGTGACTCATACAGCCGGCATAATTTTGTCAACCATTGCCATCTAAGCAGAATCCTCTAGAAAGGAGCAGTGTTTTGTCTTAGGAAGTCANCAGTTGACCTTATTCAAAATGGCCTGAGACTCTCAATAGTGTATGTAAATGTTTACTGTACTACAAGATATGAGCAACTTCAGACAATGCAGCTTTGACCAAGGGAGAAAGCTGGGAGGAGCTCNGGAACCCGTTAGTGTTGTTGCTTCTCCTGCTAACCAACACTGTCTCCTCCATAAACAAAACCAGCATCTTGCCACATGCATGTCCAAGCTCATCTCATGGAAGTGGTCTGATAAGATGGCGTGAGTGCGTGCATGTGTGTGTGTGACAAATGCCGAAGGGTTATAGGTATTCTAGTGCCTTTGCTTGTAAGGTTGAAATTAAAGATTCTGTTTTAGCTGTTCAAGTCCATTATCTTAAAAGCTAACCCTTTTCACTTCTGGGAAAAGATTAATATGTGCAATGGCCTTAAAGTAACAATTTATATCCTCATGTTTGCAGTCAGTTTTATGTGTCAGTACATACTGTTGACTCTAAGACTCTCATGACAAAAAGTGACAATATTTTTTTTTACAGAGGAACTATGCATGCTTATATTTTACTATCTGTTTAGAAATTCTTGGAAATTTCCCGAGGATGTTTCTTGTCCTAGTATTGTTCTCAGGCCATTCTAGCTACACTCCAGTTTAATAACAGAGTAAGTAGCCCATTGAAAGCTGAAGGTCTTCTTTAGTTATTCAGCGTGTGTGTCATCATGCTGAATGACATTAGTTACTGTGTTGTGAATCCAGGACAAGGTTCCACTCTTATTTATGATAGTGGTTGTTGGTCTGCTCTTCTCACAGAGGAACAGAGGGCAANGGGTGGAGTGGTAGTGGGGAGGGACAGATGATGGATTCATGTTTCTAAATCAGACATTTTGATGTAAGGACATTAGTACCAAACTGAGGTGAATCGATCTGGCCTGTGGTGCCCGGATCAGCTGGGGGTACCAAAGAGGCTGCCTTGGTAGTGGTTATTCTTGCCTCGCAGCTATGGCCATTTCAAAGGTCAGGGCCCTACACTGACTTGGCTCAGAGGAATTAGACGGAACATGCGTCTCTGGGCTGATTACTTAACCAAAGACAAAATAATGAGTCCTAAGCAAATACTGACTAATTGAAAGGGCTGTAAATCCATTACATATTGGTCAGGGATAATCAGGAGTATTTAATCACTTTTATCTATTCAGGAGCACTGAAGCTGCAACGGTAAAGCCCTCAACCTTGCCATGTGCTTATTATTCTCATCATTATCAAAATTACTTCACAGCTGTTCTTTGCTACATCACCTCAGCTGGAGACTAGCTAACCTGTAAAATGTTTTTAATTTGGAAGTCGAGGGAGTGTGAGGGGAGGGCCTCCTTGTTTTCACCCCGAGGTTTGGTGGTTTAAGTAGCTGGAGATGCTAAGAAAGGCGGGGGCTTCCTCAACAGGCAAGCTGCTTCATCCTAACCAGCTCAGCTAGCTGGTTTGCTCCCTCCGGATTCCCTTACAATGATATTTTTCTTGGTTGAAATTAGACACGTCCATGGTTGCTTTGCAACCAAGCATCTTTGTGCATGCATTTTCAGCCTCTGCCATGAAAACCAGTGTCCCAGAATGCTCACACCTTGGAGAATGTGGCTACTTTGAACTCAGACAGAGAAGCAGAAACTAGATGGTGAAACCCAGTTGTCTGAGTGTCCCCAGCTCCATGTTCTTTCCACCTGTGAAGATGACTTTGCTCAGGTTTTATCTTTAGCAGTTGCATAGAGACCTCACAATGTCTGCCATTGGTATACTCAAAGTCAAGGTGGTGATGGTGGTGATGGGGNTATGGAGAAGCCAAGGGTTGCCTTCTTTACCTGTCTGGAAAGCCACCAGCTCCCCCAGCCTTTATGACTAGGGAAGGGTCTCTGCTTAATCTCGGAACAAACCTCATGGCGAACCATCAGGAGCTCTCCTTGGATTTCTTGCTTTGACCTGTCATGGATTCATCTGCCACCATACACTGCAGCCACCTGCCCCATGATTCCTTGGCACTTGCCCGACAACTGTGTTACAAACTCACCGTCCTTTCCTCATGAGAATGTTTACCTAGTTAAATACACACAGGACTTGGTGCAGAATTCTCTGAACCACTAACAATTTCACTGAATACTTATAACAAAAGACTCACATAACCTGAGTCTGGGAATCAGGAGCACTTCATTCCAACCTCCGTTCTCTGGACTGTCTGATGGCCAGTGTAGCCCATTAAGTTCCCTGGATTTTTCTTTGCTCCATTTTTCAAATGAGAGGACAGTGTCACACACAGCATCCNTAGGTCCCTTGTCTNTACCTTTGCATTTGCGTTCTACCCAAGGCGCTTAGGCAGAGCAATGTCCCCAGCCCACAGTCATTCCTCTTTTCACTGGTCACCAAGGGCTTTCTTTTTCTCCTCTCTATGACCTTCTTTCACAAATTGCCCTTTTTTGTGGCTTCCTCCCACTGGCTTTGTCTCCCATCTCTCTCTCTCTCTCTCTCTCTCTCTCTCTCTCTCTCTCTCTCTCTCTGTTCCCCTCCAGGCCTTTTCTGCACCTCCCTTGGATCTCAGAGAAATTCTCACCGGCTTTCATTTTGAAAATGTTTTCTCTCTCCATCCACACTTCACCCCCACTGCAGAGAAGAGGCCCAGTAACTTTGATGAGGATAGTCTTGTACAACTTNTACTTTCCAATCTTTAATGAGCTGAAAGATTTACTCAGCTGTAATTCTGAGCTCAGAAAACAAGAATAGAGCCCCCTAACTAGCGACATGTTAATTTAGACCTCTTTTCTTACATGCACTAACAGGCATGAGGGAGTCCTTGGAAATAGGGATGCCCTGGTATATTTCTCTGTCATTTAATGAATTTCAACATTCAAAGTGAGATGTCGGCTGGAACTCACTGAAAATAGATGTGGCTTAAATTATTATTTCATGTAAATTTCTTTACATGTGTGGGATTCAATGCACATTCTTCCATTATCAGTCTCTTTAACATTATTTCAAACTGGCCTGTCCTCTTTTGTGTGGTGTGACCTGTTCTTGTAGTACAATAATCCCTGATGTACCCTTTTTTTCTTTCTTTCTTAAAAAAGAAGCTAATTGAATTATCTCATTATTTTAATTTGTTAAGCAAATGTATTTTGCATCTCAGGATGTGTTCTTATAGAAGGGGGCTGCAAAGGCTTTGCCCCCTGAATGGGCCATTGGCCCATTTTGACATCCATGCATTCATTAACTATCAGAACATAAAAGAACTCTGGGTGTATTTTTTTTTCCAAACACCCAACCAGCATGAAGCAACTTTCCCCAATAAGCCACAGGGGTCTCTCTACATATGTTCTCAACTGCAAGCTATTGTCACCTATTCTGAATACCTCAAAAGGCCGAGAGGAGGGAAAAAACCCAACTCAACAAAGGCCAACTGTAGCAATTGTGAAGTCTTAGTCTCAATATGACAAAAATCATTAACCTTCCATTTTCTAGGAAGAAGAAATTCCAGTACAATTGTAACANTTGAAACAGTCTCTCAGAATCCTGTAAACCACGGTTAAGGGAAATGATAATCAATTTGTTGATAATTGATTACTTTGGAGAAAATATTTAAACTAGAACCAACGTGGAATTTTAAAAATTGAGCTGTTTGATGAATCTGTTTCCATGCTCAGAGCCAAGCTCTTTGAATTTGTTTAATCTGATATTAAAGAATTACTCTCTAATTTATAGCTACCAGTTTTCATGGTGTCCTTTAAAACAATATCCTCTAGAATGTGCAATACTTATACAGAAATAAATCCATTTCTTTTTAGAAATTCAGTTAGCAAAACTGTTGAACACCCATTATGCTCTTCCATTCATGCGTGACCCTGTCTGGCTTCTTCACCCTAAGAAATCTAGAGGAGGGAAAAGAAAAAAAAATCTGTTGGAAATACACTTGCATTTGCCAGAAAGTAAACAAGGACCAAAACAAATGAACAAGCCAACAGCAATAGAACTATCTCAGCAAAGTGTATTCTCTTTATTAACACTTGGAGATTATAAAATTATAAAAGCAAGCCTGCCATTACAACTTTTTATTCTATTGCAAAGTTAGTTTAGAAAGAAATGACAAGAAATAATCTCCAGGCTGACAGTTTATAATCATACACCAGGCCCTTAGTGCTCAAGCCAGCCTGCCAACACCTTTCTTTGTCACCTGGGGAGATCTCCATGAGTTGTGCCCACCATGGGAGAGAAAGAGAAGGTACTGGCACCCAAGGACTTGGCTTGCTCATGCCAGTCTCTGACTGAGGGTCTTCGAATTGAAAAATGCAGTAAAGCCCCTTCCTGCTTAATAGGGATGACACTCACTTCCTTCAGAGAGAATCCTGTACTACCTCAGAAGCAAGCAACAGTATATTGTGCAGTCTCCCTGAAATGGCAAGTTTTGATGCTCTGTCACTGTCTGCAGCAAATGCTGCATCTCCTCTCTGTGTCTGTGGATGTGGAGAAGGGCTGTGGTCTGTGACTTGGTGACTCCTTATCTGCTGCATTTTATGTAACTAGGTTTGATGATAAAAATATGCTTTAATGTATATTGACCTACCAAGACAATGAAGCCTCGTTATGGGTGAATCTACTTACAGGTTACCTTAGAGAAATATGTTTTTCCTTCACTTGACTGAAGGAAATATGTTTTTCCTTCATGAAGACTGTTGATANATATGATTATCTATCAATATTGAGTATTTTGATCTTCTGGTTTCATGCTTTGGCTTCCAACTGCTGGAGGCCTTTGCCACCTCACAGCCTCAGCAGGGTTATTTACTTACCATGTTCCTCTTTACCAAAATGCCTCTCTTGTTCTTCTTGTATACCTGTATCCATGAAGATACCATGGCAGTTTCTATCACTGCACATCTCTTTAAGAACCTAGAGCGCTTACTAGAAGCAAAAGTCCATGGACATTAGTTATTAGTTATTTCTACTCATGATTCTATTGATAGAAAACAAAGTCATCTGAAATTTTCTGTCGTCCTACACCACCCACACACCCACACACATATACCACACATGCACACACATACACACAGGTGAGAGANGGAAAGAGATGGAGGGAAGGAAATGGAGAGATAAACTTCAATTATTTGGTTTTATAACTAGTTCTCTTCATTTTGGGGCTTATTTCGATGGCTTTCTTAAATGAGGAAATAACATGTCTAGATTCAGTGCACAGGATCCCAAATCCATAATACAGTCCATATTTTATCTTAAATATCACCTCCAAGTCTCATTTTCCATATCTGTTGAATGGGGATAATTCTGGACTCTCCTAATACCTACTACAGGGATTAAATGAGACACATGTGTGAAGCCTCTCAAATTTGTGCCTGATTCTTATAATAGATACTTAATATAAAGTAGCAGCTAGTGCACACCTTTAAGCCCAGCACTCAGGAGGCAGAGGTAGGCAGATCTCTGTGAGTTTGAGGCCAGCCTGGTCTATAGAGTGAGTTCCTTTACACCCAGAGGTACAGAGCTGCATAACAGAGAGACCCCATCTCAAAATATGTGTGTGTATGTGTGGGGGGTGTATGTTATGATTCTTATTTGAATCTAATTGGATGTAAGAGGTCTTGACCAGTGGATGGACCTGGTCGTCCAATCTTACCATATCCTTTCCTGGCACTGGGTGAGATAAGGAGATTGGATTTTGATATATAAAGCCCAGATGTGTCCAGGAAGAGAGAAATATCTCACCCTACCCTTTAAAAGCTGTGTCAGCATTTAATGGCCTTTCATGGATGCTAGTTGGCAGACAGCATCAGAGGGAGAGAGCACTAGTGCCAACTGGGGACCATTGGACCATGGTGCTGCTGGGCCAGGAAGCATGCACCTGCAATCTCAACTCTTGGGAGACAGAGGTCAGACAAATCCCAGGCTCAAGACTAGCCTGGGCTATTTAGGATAGCCCTGTACAAAAAATAAATAAATAAAAAAGAAAAGCAAGAACATTTGATGGTTCATCTGGCATGGGGAGCTGAGAAGAACTTTGGTGGAATAGTCCAGAAAGCCTCCATGGGGTTTGATTTTGCAAAAGAGGTTCCCAACCTAATGTGTGGGATCTGAACTTGCCTGGTTCTTCTCAGTGTTTGAGCCTAGGTTTTCTGAGCTTCACTGGGGTATGCTTTTTCTAAAGGAGCCATTTAACATAAAGTGCTTTGATTTGGGTTTGAGCTCCATGATCCTTGGGAAAGCTATGCAGTCACTCTCATTTTTTTTCTTTTGTTAACCTTCAAGAGGTTAACAAAACCAGTGAGTATCTGATCTCCATAGCACCCATTGGCATTGCTGTACAGCCCAGACAGTGTGCACACGCATGTGCGTTGCATGGATTTGGGTATTTTGATCTTCTGGTTTCACGCTTTGGTTTCCAACTACTGGGGGCCTTTGCCACCTCACAGCCTCAGCAGGGTTACTTACCTACCATGTTCCTCTTTACCAAAATGCCTCTCTTTGTTCTTCTTGTATACCTGTATCCATGAAGATACCATGGCAGTTTCTATCACTGCACATCTCTTTAAGAACCTAGAGTGCTTAATAGAAGCAAAAGTCCATGGACATTAGTTATTTCTACTTGGAAAATTAGCCACTTCATGATTCTGAGACCGGTCTACTTAATACTAACATCTGTGGGCCAAATTAATTCCAAATATGAAATGTTGGCCTTACTTACAAAAAGGGAGATGAGACAGTCTTCCTCATGTTCAGGGAGACAAATGTGCACTGAATACAAGTGGATCTCTCTGACAAAATATTCAGGAACAGAGGTGTATGCAGAAACCACAGCTGAGACAGTAGAGACTGAGGGCCTCACCCGCGTGCAGGCAAGTGAGGCTGCCCCTCGCCTTTGCCTCGGCATTGTTTTTTTGCTTGCCAGGAGAAAAACATCTGTGAGTTATTTGAATGGAACCTTATACTGGAGATCGCCTGAATTGGTGTCATCTCTGTTTAATTTCAGGAAATGATGTCACAATGCATTAAATAACAGTGCTGGGTGATTTATTTTCCCGTGGACATGCTGTCCTAAGCATTCCTCTTCTCTTGCAGTGTTTCCAATTAACTGTAAGCTTGAATGTTCTTCCTATTTTATAATGATTTTGAGGGGTGGGGGCGGGAGACTGGGGGTGGGAAGAGGAGTAATTTCAGAGGTTGCCGAGGTTCAGAGCTAATGACACATCTATCATGTCCTTATTGGGACAGGAGGGTACTGAGAGTCTNGGGTGTGATCACCAGTGGCAAGCTGGAACAATGTTCGTTGGTTTCAAAGAATTTCTGGAAAAGAAAGCCTGAAGGCTCTGGTGCTAGCTGTTTAGAGAGCCTCTAGATAAATCTATTAGCGATCCACATACTGTAGCTTCTGCCTGCTGCTCAAGGTCTCTGTGCAGTCCCTTCTTCAGTAAAGAATAGAGGACACAAGTCAATTCTGTGTGCCATCTGTCGTCGTTTTTACAATTTCTCAAATTAAAGAGACAGGCCAAAAATTTAATGTTGTGTTCAATCTTAGAAACTCCTCTGGAAGAAAGGCGATTGCAGCTGAATTGGCTGTGTTTCTCTTGACNGGGCGATTGCACATTGTGGCAACTCAGCCTTTCAATTGTCCTGATTTGGTGTTTAGAATAGGGTGATCAGGCCTTCCGTATGGAGAAACCCATGTATTGTTGTGGATGTAGCCATCTTGCCTCTGTTCGTATGGTCATGGATGGTACTGGTTATAATAGCTTCTTAGGTAGGTGATGAGATACATAGTCTCCCTGACAAATGATTTCAAGACATGATAAGATTTTTTTTCTTGGTTATTGCTTTTTTTTTCTTTTAGACAAGATTTCTGTGTATATCCCTGACTGTCCTGGAACTCACTCTGTAGACCAGGCTGGCCTTGAACTCAGAGATCTGCCTGCCTCTGCCTCCAGAGTAATAGAAGTTAAGGTGTGAGCCACCACTGCCTAGTGATAACAAGACATTTTTAAGTATAGCTGATGACACCATTTTAAAAGAAAGTTCACCTAAGAAAGATAGTACCCAGCCGGGCGGTGGTGGCGCACGCCTTTAATCCCAGCACTTGAGAGGCA
>LZPO01097416.1:48495-86839 GCA_001675575.1 Neotoma lepida
GAGAGAGAGAGAGAGAGAGAGAGAGAGAGAGAGAGCGCAAGCGAGCAAGCTCTTTCCCCTAAAATGTTCTGAACTGAGGGTGCACAAAGGAGACTCTGGTGGGGAGGGTCCCTGGGTGCTAAGGTCCTGTCTTATTTGGATTAGATGGAAGCCTTGTTTGATCTAGCTGGTTTTCCTCAGAGTTCAGCTTTACGTGTTTTAGCACTCAACCGGTTTGTGTACTTTCGGAGTCCCCCCCACCCCCTCTCTCATCTCTTCTCTCTCTCCATACCCCTCCCCTTCAAGGGGAGAGACTGAGGGAATAGAGGTCGGCTGAGGCCCACTCCTGCTCTGTCATGTACTCTTGACCCTTCCCTGGGATCTGTGGTTAATACACGCTTTGTAGAGGCGACTTGGCAAACCCTACTCTCCACAGGACTCAATTCATAATTTGCTGCTAGCAGGCGGAGCGGGGCTCTGCAGTGGCTTGTTTNCTCAGTGCCACACAAAAGCAATGTGTTGTGACCTTCACTGTTATCGAATCAGGAAGTAGACGGTCCTGGCATGGAGTCGAGTCTTCCTATGGCTCTCCACAACTGTAAATTATGTTNCGACCTTCCCATCTAGAGCATGTCACACTTTACGTTACTATTGTGTATCTTAAAATAAACAGCATCGCAAGCTGTTTATTTTGGTGTTACTATGTATGCATTTTAAAACAGTGGTTACTTAAACAAATGTCCCTGTTCCCACCGCACTTGAAAGCCAGTGTTTGCTCCTGTGGTTTTGGATTTTGTCACTTCTGTTTGGATTATGTCTGAAACCCACACTGGGAGCAGTTGGAAGGAACCTGGCAGTATCTAAGACTGGGCCCTGTAGTTGGTCCTGGCCCTCACCATTGAGTAGCTGTCTGGCTCTCACCATGGCTCTCACCATGCTCTCCCAGCCCTCCACAGTGCCTTGCCCTCCTACACTAACTAGGTATTTCAGTTTCCCTTTCAAGCTGTAAGTTTGTTACATTCAGTGATAGAGTTGTTAATTTTATGTTCCTGAATGCTATGCNATTTAGTTGAGTAAGTGGTCTGCTGCTTCAATAACAGAATAGTTAAGACTGTCACCTGTAACCTAAAGANACAGGTTACATTCCATTGACACAGCCTGGCTAAGTTCAGTGAGGATGGAGGACAGTAATAAGCAAAATGTTTCTTTGGGAAAAAAATTTGAACACTGCACAGTCTTTGTCTGTGAAATAGGTGGGAGAGAGACCAGATAAAACGGTGCGTGTAAGACAGCCTTTGCGCTTGTACAGGCTTGGTACCCAATGCTTAGTCTTTTGTACCTCTCCTTTGGCCTTCACCCCATAACGTAAGTTACAACTGTGAGTGGTCTATGCAGAGTCCTGTTGATGTAGTGTGAGAGAGACTCTCAGAACCTGGCCTGGCCTGATGATGACATTTGCTATAGTCATTNACAAGAGCCTTCTGGGCCATGGGGAGAGGGGGGAACATAGCACCCCAGGGTGCCTTCTCCATTCCTGACCTGTTTTTGAGAAGAGAAGCAAGGCTAGTTTGAAGCTGTGCATTATGCTACCCTCTTCCCTCTTGTGAGTGGCAGCATCAGACTCTTTCCCATCTCAGTAACATAATTTGCTGTTGTACTGGCACATTGTAAAGGAACATTCTAGATCATTTGCTGGTAAATGAATGAGTGAGTAAAATCCTGNTTGAGTTTGGGTATCTCAAAAAGTCTAATGTACCGTGGAATAATTCACCATCTTAAATGTTTGTGGACACAGGGGTATTTTTATTCTCACGTCTTGGTTGTGTGAATGAAATAGGAATAGTGTTCTTGATTATGTTTACCACAAAATTAGTTGGAAAAATTTAGATTAGATTTTTTTTATGAGATTGATACTGCATCACATGTGAGATCTAAAATATTAATGAGATGGCACCAGTTATTAGTGTGAAGCCACATTTCCTCCTCTTCTACAGCACATATCCAAAGTATGCTATGAAGACATTAAAGACCATTTATTGGACCATTTAGATGCAGGTGAGATGCAGTAATTGTTTTCTGTTCCATGAAAAGTTTCACATAAGATATTTTGAGAATATGAATAATTTTACTCCAAATATAATGAAAATACAGTGACCACATATGACTGAGAGCTTTGATAAGGCTTCGTTGCCCTATCCATTGAAGGCAAGTTTCAGCTACTTTGGTTTCTTCTAGTGTCCAGTAGAGGTACTGAAACATGAGGCCCAGGATGTTGGGATGGAGCAAGGCAGGGATGCTGGGATAGAACAAGGCAGGGATGCTGGGATAGAACAAGGCAGGGATGCTGGGATGGAGCAAGGCAGGGATGCTGGGATGGAGCAAGGCAGAGATGCTGGGATGGAACAAGGCAGGGATGCTGGGATGGAGCAAGGCAGAATGCTCCAGCAATGCCTTTATCATGCTGCCTTCACTAAGAATCACGGGGCATGGCTTCGTAAGAAAGAAAATAGTGTTTAATTTCCATACAAATTTTGGAATTATCCAAAATTCTTGCTGTCATCAACTCATTGCTGGTCCAAACACTATGGAATCCCATTGCTCCTGACAGACAGAACCACAAAGCAGAGGAAGGGGTGGTGATCTAGAATTAACTGGAATTATAGAAGGACTTAAACTGAAACCAAACATTTTCTCTGTTCACCCTCAGAGATGAAGAGCTGTGCTGTCATCCTTCTGTAATTGGCCTGCCTTGTCACACAACAGTCACAGTGTTTTCTTAAAAGTCTAAAAATCAGCAGGGTGGTGGTGGTTGCACGCNTTTAATCCCAGCACTTGGCAGGCAGAGACGGGCAGATCTCTGAGTTCCATGCCAGCTTGATCTATAGAGCAAGTTCGAGGACAGAGAAGGCTACAGGGAAACCTTGTCTCAGAAAAGAAAAAAAAAAGTCTAAAAATCACCTTGCTAACAGTGTGTGTGTGTGTGTGTGTGTGTGTGTGTGTGTGTGTGGGTGCACGCATGTGTGTGTAAAAGGGGTACACATGACCACGTGTACATGTGTGTAGTCTAGTTGACATTGGGTGCAGTATAGTTTTTTGAGTCATGGTACTTTACTGAACCTACATTTCACTGGATGGCCAGTGTACTTCTCAGGATCCTCCTGTTTCTCCTTTCAGAGCTAGATTAAAGGTGTGTACCTCAACACTGACTTTTTATGTAGGCTTTGGGTGTTTAAACAGGTCAACTGTTTGCACAGCACTTTACCCACTGAGCCATCTCCTCAGCCCAATTGGACATAATCTGACAGGATTTTTGTAGGTCTGTCTTTCTCTCCCAAATTTTGGCCACGTTCCTTCCTTTGCCATGCCCTGTTGGAGTGTAGTTTGACCATGTCTTCACTCTGCTATGCAGTACTTACATGCGGTGTTCACACAATGGTGGCAGTTTTCATTGATTTGCCTCATTGGAAATGGGTCAACAATTCTTATTGTGAAGGAAGTGAGGGGGAGGGGAGGAACATTTTTTTGCCCCAATAAAATTAGATAGCATAGTGGCAACTGTGTGTTTGTTAAAAAGCAGTTAGCACAAATTAGAAATACTTCACAACAGATGTGTTTTGTGAAAGGATATGCTAAAAAATTAAACAGAGAATACTTTCCGGTTATAATTTTAGAAAAATATTGTGCAATGAAGCAAATTTACAATTCATTTAAATCAACCTTTTTATAGAGTGTGTGCCTTCATGATAAAATTTTGACAATTTTGCAATTTGTTTCAGTGTTTCATTGAGGGGGTGGGAATCCATCTGCTAGTTATTTTGGGGGACACCATTACATCAATAAAAATGATTCCCAAGTTGTACACAGACTTCACTTTAAATTAATGTGTGGCTGTTTTTAGTATAAGTGACTTAAAGGCAAAAGTTGCTGTACTGTATGTAGAAGGTAGTGTGCTTCTTTTTTCTCTTCTGTCAAACACAATTCCAATGAGCTCCATTCTTGAGGAAGTTCTTCAGCCTTGGGTTCTCACTAATCTTTCTTGTTCTTACTTCACTGACCCCTCTTTGAGCTTCTAGAAGAATGTTTTTGTGGGTGGTATTTGAGTCGATACCTTTGATACAGTTGCTATTAATCACTGTCTGCCCGTTATGACGCAGGTTTAATGATATACCAGTGAGTGGCTTTTGTAAGCTTACCAACAGCTCCAACCTTTGATATTCAGCTCACACTGAGATGGGGGTGGAGGTGGTGGGGAGAAATGGAGAGTTAAAGAAAAAGAAAAAGAAGCTGCAAATCAGAAAAAGAACTGAAGAAAATGGAATGAAAAAAAAAAAACCAGATAGCTTTTTGTATGCAGACTAGTCTGCCATTGAGTTAAGCAGCTAGCAATCTCAGTAGCACTGTTTGACACCCGAACACAAGGATGCTAAATTTATCACTCATTCTTTGTTATTTAGGGTTGGAAAAAGCTAGCTGACTTGGCTAACTTTGGTTTCTGTCTCTATATCAATACTGTGTTAGCCTTCTCAAAATTTATCTTTTTCTGAATCAAGAATGCAAGGGGCAGCAGGCATGCCAATTGTTAGGCAAAGACAGAGGAGATAGGCATGAGTCGCTGTGTGTGGAGTGCATGAGTATGTGATTTCTTCCTCTCNATGGATATGGGCATGGGGAGGTTTCCTTTCTTTAGGGTAGGAAAAAGTGTCTCCTGCTACATACATTAAAACAGTTTAATCCTTATGTAGAATCTGTAAAGTCCAGAGAAAGAAAGTTCAGCACTGTGAGTAGACATGGAGTCAGTGAGGCAGCAGGATTCCCTCCTTTTGTCTGTCTCTGTGTTCTATGTTGGACTGCACCCGGGGAAAAAAAAGGTAGAAAACAAGCTGCTACAGATGTGACTAACTATGAATATTCATGAGCTCCGTTGCTCTTCATTTCCTACAGCATCCAGGCCTTTTCTGATCTTCAGCTCCCAGATGCTCCCCCGTCTCCTGTACCAGGCTTCCACAACCTCAAATCTGCCCTCCCAGGCCAACCGTTAGACAAGACTGCAGTTCTACACACAGACCTGCATGATACAGTCATCAGTAGCCTCAGAAACTGTGTGGATCTGTGTGTATGTGTGTGTGTGTGTGTGTGTATGTGTGTGTGTGTGTGTGTGTAACGTGTACACTTGCATCAAAACAAAGGGGGATAAAGAAAAAATGTTATCCACAGTTTTATGAATCCAACTCCCCTTAATGTTCATTATTTAAACCAGCAGCAATTACAAGTTCAAAGGGGTTTAGAAGGCCAGCAACCCGCATAATCACTGCCAAATTAAGCGGGACTCATTCGTCACAGGAGAGTACACCCTGAGCACTGAATCATGCATGCCGTGACAGGCTCTGATTTACATAAAGCAGAAAGCGGTGCCCTCTAGGCGGTGTGTTACCTCATCTCCGTAGTCCTGTGATACGTGGATTTTCTTTTGGTCTTGGGAAGCTGACACTGCCCTCCACATGGCAAAACANTCCACTAACTGTGGGCAGTACTTATGCCTTGGGAATGTACAGAAGTTAAGACCACATGAAGAGCTTTGCACAATGTGAGCAAAATTATGATTATGGAAAAGACTGCTTCCCTAAATGTCTCAGATTAAACATTTGGGAGGGAGTTGCTTCAAAGAATGCACATTTTGGTACAGCTGCAGTTTCTTTTCTCCCCAGGCTGTTCAAAGCCTGTAGTTCAGATGGAGGATGCTGATAAGCTAGCAAACACCTCTGACCAGAGACCTCAGTGGCCTGAAGGAGAAATAAATACTCCCCGAGGCCTGTTCCTCTTTGGCATTTACCAAACTGTTGATTGCTACCTAGTGAGAGTTGGGGCCAATAATTGAAGTAACCTGTTTCTTGTAGTTGGTTTCATATTACCAAACTTTATAGAGAACTTCTGATTGGATAGTCTAAGAAACCTGCTTGAGGCCTGTCATCAACCTGGAAATCTCTTAAGTCTGAAGATGAAAATTCCAGAATTGAGTTCAGATGGCAATGTAGTCGGGATGGCACCGTCAGATGCCAGAACAACCTCTGCAGATTTATATTTCTTCTTCTTGGATGTTTCTTGTCTTTTAGGCAGAATTCCAAGGCTGCTTTGTCCCATATCTTCTGTCTTTTGGAAGAGAGCTCATCTTTCATTCGTAGCTAAATCATCTTGATGTTATGATGCCTTTCCCCGACATAGCCACTATCTCCTCCCTTTTCNCACACACTGAACTGTGTCTACACTCAGGACTTGAAGTGCTTGGNTTTTGAGAATTAGCCTGGCAATTTGGAAGATTACCTATACTTACACTTTCCAGCTGACTTTCAAGTACAGATAAAGGTCTTGTGGTTTCTGCCTCTTGTAACTGAGTCTATACTACATGCATATCAAAGCATTGTGGTTTTAAAAGGTTCTTTGAAGCAGATCACAGTTGCTTTTGAAGCAACGTGACAAAACGGACCCCCAGACACCCTCAGGCTTCCTGGTGTTCAGTTAGTAGTGACACTTCAGCACCACCATGCAAAGCCTTCTGGGAATTCACTTGCACTTTGGCCTCTGAATGGAAGTCCCCTTCTGTGAATACCTTTGCCTTTATAGAGCCTTCCAGTGGGTAGGGATGTGGGTCCCAGGTGTTAAGTTGCAGGAACGCCATGTCTACTGTTACAAGTAGATTCCACCCAATCGCAGGTTTATATGGCAAAGGTGAGTCTGTCAGACTCAGGCCCNNCTCACTCTACTTAAGTATGTCAATGGGAGCCAGCTGGAAGACACAACTCACCCAATTCTCCACGACCTCCAGCTCTCTGCACCTTGGGAATTCTCCTCTCTATCTTATTTAGCCTGTGACTGGAGTTGTGTATTCTGTCACTGAACCTCCGAGCTCCTCAAGCTCACTGAGTTCCTCCTTAAGTCATCTTGATTCTCTTCCTCTCCTGAGCTCATCTTTGTTGCTTGGAAACAGGACCTTTTCTTGATGCTTTCTCTTGACTTAATGCAGAGTGTTCCAGGTGAGCTTTGGGGCAAGATACCTCATGTACTCTGAGAAAAAAGGGTTCAGTCCAATCCATAAAATCTTCCAAGACAAAGCCTTCTTCCCACCCCCATTTCTAGTGTCTTAGTGAATAAGAGTCAATGTTTTGTCTTGTATGTTCTTGTATACTCCCCCTCCCTTGGAACAAATTTGTTTTCCATCTAAGTAATTCCATGTCCTTTAAAACTGAGGTATTGGGGCTGAAGAGCTGATATGGCAGTTAAGAGGGCTTGCTGCTTCAGTGGAAGTCCCAGGTTCAGTTCCCAGCACTCATATCAGGAGGCTCACAGCCATTTGTCACAGCAGTTCCAGGGGATCTGAAGCACTCTTCTGGGCACCTCCATGCATGTAGTACACACAAACTCACACAGGNACATACACATACACATAAATTTTAAAAAAGAGTCAACTATTGTTTCACTGAGTATTAGGTTCATAGAGGTTGAAATGTGTGTTTGGTGGACAAATTTATACCCTGGTTGGGACTGGAGCTCAGTGACTGAGCACTTACCTAGCATGTACAAAGTACTGGATTTGATTCTCAGAATTACAAAATGAAAATTTTATAGCACATTTCCTGTGATTTTTTTGCTGGAAGTATAGCCCATCACAAGGCAGACACTGAGTTTGAGCTCCAGCCAGCTCTTGAGAGCTGGAGCAGGATGGTTGTCATAGTTTGAGACTAGCCTGGACTACATAGTGAGTTCCAGTCCTGTGAGACTCTGGCTCAAACAACAAACAACCAAAGATTGTGTACTATCATCAGATAGCCCAGAAGTGCTTGCTGAAAGGGCATTGGCCNTCAGGATGATCTATATTATTCTAAACTTTCATGTGTCCATTAGAAAAATAAATCAGTGGTTTGCAAATACAAATAGGATTTATATATAAGCTACTTAAAGATACCCCAATAAAGAAGTAATGTAATTGGATCTGTATACACTAGGGCATGCCAACAAAAATAGCCAAACAGTATTAGCCTGGGCAGCTTGTTCGTTTACACATGGAACAGTCAGCAGGTGGATGTATGCAAGTGTGCTCACACACACACAGGCATGTACCAATGAACAAATGATGACATCCTAGAGATGCCAAACCCTTGCTCAATGAATGTCATGGGACATTTTTGTGAGCCCACATCACTTGTGGAACACTTCGTGTCTGGCCTACGAATAACATGTGTAATTAGATTTGGAAGTTCAGTTAGTGATGGAAACTTAAGCATCCTTCTTTTGCAAGCAACTTGTGTATATCTCCATTCACATCTTTCTCAGCAGTGTGTGATTTCTGACATGACTGTACCGGGGGAAAGGACTGAAAATGGAGACATATTTTAATGATCAGGTTTCACCTTCTTTGGCCCAGCCTCTATAAAATCTTGCTGCTATATTGAGCCAAAGTACCCATCAATGTTCCTTTTATTGGCCATGCTTCATATATTGTGATGAGGTTATATGCATCCGTAGAGGTTGTTAGGAAGAACTGAACACACCACTGATGTGCACTGAAGGCAAGTTAATTGTGTAGATGCCACAAAACAGCATCCGTGAGTAGAGCCCTCTGTCAGGAGTATTAATCTGCCTGGAATAAAAACTGCTAAACAGGCTTGTAACCAATAGCCTAAGGTAAAATCTGGTATTAATAAACCGATGGCCATGAATCAAACCGCAACTATCTTTATGCACATAGGATCTGTAGCCGGTAAAACCGCTGATAGATGCTGGTCTGTAAACGTAATCCTTTTTCATATTGCTCACAGAATTTAAGCCAAATACAGTCATTGAAAGTGCACATGTCTTTCTTCAGTCTACCGTAATAGCAGCATCAGATATTTTCATTAACCAAGAAAACAAATTCTTTTGAGATCTGTCTGTCTACATTTGTATTTCATGCAAAATTTCTATTTGAAATGCCCTAGGGGGAATTGTCCAATGTAATGTCTATTCTGAAAACTTTGAATATATCCAAGCAGCTCCTGCATAATCCAGCTGCGTCTGAAATGAGCCCTTGTTTGTGTGACAGAATTGTGTGTGAAGATGAATAACAACTCTAAACAGTATGTCTTCCAGCTTCGTGTTTTCACTCCGTGTGATACAGTCTTATTTCCACCCCCCCACACACACACACAATTTATATATCTGGAGCTCTATATACTTATTTTTATCTGGAAAACAGGTTCTAGACAGGGAACACCTCAAGTACAGTCTGACCTAGTAAATCTGTTCTCCTGTGATGTCTTCAAGGAGCAGTTGACTGTCATTCTGTTCCATTTTCACAATAGTGACAAAACTCAAAGGCAAGTACAGAGATGCATGTCAGAGGTAGGAAGCAGTGAAAAAGGCCATATTGCGAGCACAGAACAGCCTTGTTCCTGAGTCATCTAGATCATTTTGAACAGTCAATATGTGAATTAGTTTGTCTTCTAGAATGAGGGTGTAGCTGTGTGAGTGTGAGAGGAGCAAGAGATGAAGCTAGGCCCACTCTAATCGCCTATCCAATTAGAAAAATTCATTTTAAACAAGGACTCTGAAGACTTTGTGGGGGTTGCCTTACATGGTGCTTTTCCCCCCACTTTCTAAGTCATAGAAAGCATGGGCGAAGACATATGGAAAAGGAGAGCTGTCTGTTCTAGTCCCTTGGTCGTTCAATGTTCTTACTCATTCGGTCATTCCCTTGTACTGAACAGCCATTGGGTGTGACGAGTTGGTTTAACTGATTGAATTACTTACCCACAAGCACATACATTCTATATATGTATATATGTAGATACACATTATTAATATAAATATTCTTATGTATTTCTGTACACCAGTCAACTTTTTTCAGACCTTCAGTAGCAGACTAGGAGGGTGAGGAAAGCTACTCATTGGCAAGGATAACTTTATGAAGAAGCATCAGGGTGACTAGGAAGCACACGTCCATAGTACTATTTCACCTCAAACACCTTCATAATTGAAGCAGGAGCCCTCCTTACTGGAAATTCACCATGAAGGTTGCACTGTGGAACATTCTCATTGTCTTGATAGACAGTCTTTTGTGTAAATGTTTTTCTAGCCTGTATTTTAACAATTGCACAACTGTTAGCTATCCCAGCACTTCTAAATTACAGACTGGCTGCAGCTCACCAGGCCAGTGCACTCTTGAACTGTTGATGATATAAATATCTTTAATCCCCCAACAGAACCAACTAGAAATCTAAGTGTCTTAATGTGAACCAAATCTATATATTTATACTTGAGCTTTAATGTTTGAAGTTAATTTCCGTGGTCAGAGGTATTCTACTTTTATGATTTATCTTAAGCAATTCAATCAAAAGAGACAATTGATAAGAAATCGATATGTTCAGTGGTTCTGTTCTGCTTTATTCTTTGTCTGGAAATTCCATTTTATATCTGAACGTGTAGAACACAGAATGTCACTTCATATGTTTATTCCTATAATGCATTCTTGCACTTATGTGATGCTTCACTTAAAAATACTTTAGCTCTTTCTCTCTCTCTCTCTCTTTTTCCCTAAATCAATAACTTTAATGCCTACTCCAAATAAGCTAAAATAGTTTTGATAATTTTCAGGCAAATGGCAAACTTTTGCCTTTTAGCAGTTAACAACTTTCTGAAATATTTAAAAATCTTTTTTGACAGTATATTAAAGTGAGTGGAAGTCTTTATCTAAAGACCTCACTCAACTTTTCAGGTACTTAAAATATTACAGGCAAATTGAGGAGCAGCTTATAGAAACAAGAGATGTAAATGAATAGATCTCCTGAAAGAAAGAGATACTTTTGTGAAGGAATGCAAATGGCATACCCATTGGGTTTCTTACCTTCTGGTTCTTAGTCACCTGTGGTGTGTGACAAAGGTCACTGTGAAACTTCAAAGCAATTGCAAACTTTCCAATAGTAGGAAGCACATAGAAGTTCATTTTTTAAAAAAGTATATTGAATTGNGTTAATTTTACTATTAGCATCCAAAAAATGAAAAAGATGCAAAGCCAAGTCACCTGTCCTATAAAGTATTTAATGATCAGTCAACTCCCTAATTGATTGAATGATAGGTAGTCCTTAGGTAGCTGGTGATAAAATTTAAAATGAGTCTAAGGGAAATTTTGAAATGCCCTTATTTGCTGGGCGGTGGTAGCACACGCCTTTAATTCCGGCACTCTGGAGGCAGAGGCAGGTGAATCTGTAGACCTGGTCTACAGAGCAAGCTCCAGGTTGTTGGTTCTGTTCAAGGCCATTGTGATATAGAAATGAATACTTTCCTACTATGTTTATTCTCTGCATTTATTTAATATTTTTAAAAGGCTTGAGCATCAATGGTGGATGCATCCTTCTAAGCATGTATTTTGTCGACGAAGTAGAAGAGTGTCAGGTTGTAAACTCATTCAGGTCTGCTGTGGAGTGAAAAGGGGCTTTCTAGGGCTCTGCTGTTCTGTGGGAGGCAGCATTAGTGAGATGTGAATGTAGTCCTGGGAAGGCACATATTCACCTGAAGCACCATCTCTTCTTTTTCCATTAGCACAGCAGAGGGGTTGGGACATTTCTCTCAGGTGGCCTTTCTAAAAAGTAAAATTTAAAAAATTGGAAAGGGGACAAGGAATTTTGTAAATCAGTGCTTTCCCAAGGCCTTCCTGGGAAGTTGGGTTAGAATTTTCTTACATGCAGACCATAGAAACCCATTTCGCCAAGTGGTGTGAGAGGGAAGGAGAAAGTCTGAGATTTGGCATGGTGGCCATCAGGAGAGCTGGATTTAGTGGTTCGGGGCTGACCTCAGTCTAGGACGTTCTGGGTGTCTCTGGTCTCCTTTCTCAATGTTGGTGCCACTCAAGCCGGGTTTCCATGTGTTTGCAAGATGAGGGTTACAGACCACCTCAGTCGCTCTTGAACTCTCTGACTGAGAGTGACTTCTGTCCATCTCTTTTAATGCTCAGCCTCCCAAAAAGCCTATAGCAAAAGTCTACTTTTGTGTATGAGACAGGGATGTGTGTAGNTCTTATGAGACAAGATCTCACTCTATAGTCCAGGTTGGCCTTGAACGCAAGGCAGCCTTCTTGTCTCAACCACAAAGTGCAAAACTTTAATTCTAAAAAATTTAATTGCATTTTTGTGTATTTATTTTGTGTGTATGTGTTTATTTATGTGGGTGTGTGCATGTCACAGCGCACATGTTATGGTCAGAAAACAACTTTCAGAAGTCAATTCTCTCCTTCCATCATGTGGGTCCCAGGAATTGAACTCAGGTCTTCAGGCCAGACAAAAGATGTCTTAACCTACTAAGCCATATTGTTGGCTTACACAATTTGAATCTAGCCTTCAAATTCCAAAGGACTCTCACAGAAGGTTCCATTTCTGACATTGTTTTTCTTGTTATTTTGCATATGAACTGAGCAAATGATCCCTGGTAGGCCTGAGTATGTCTGCCTGCCTGGATTTACTCAGCCTCAGTTGTCCATCTAAGACTTGCAGATTAATCTTTTCACATGGATCTAACAATGTTCAGCTTCATCTTTCTAAAGAGCAAACTACTTTCACATGGTGGCCTAGTCTGGAAGCCTCCCATGATGAAGCGTGTGTCTCTACATGAGCCACCTCAGAGTGGCTTTAGAAACACAGTCTACGGGAGTTTGTTTTTATGTCCATTCTAACATTGAGCATGGCCATGTCTTATCCATGAAGAAACAAACTTAAAATTTTCTCAGAAGAACAGTTATCAGTTCTATGTCTAGCTGACCCATGTCACTTACAAGAAAGAGAATATTTGAGGAAAAGGTTCTTGTTGGCACTGGCCTGAGGGATCCAGGGAGACATACATATAGTCAGTAAACATCTGTGTGAAAAGAGGCCAAGATAGTAATGAAAGAAAGGGAGATATTATATGATTTATGATCCAGAAGTCAGGCCATGATGCAGAAGATAAAAATCGCCCCTACACATTANATAAGCTGGCATCTCAGAGTTCTCAAGATAATAAAAACTTGTAACTATTTATATTAGATGAAATTTAGTTATATGGCTACACAGCTCAAACTTTGGTGTCCATTAGAGGAAGAGACTACTGGGCCGTGGCTTAATGTGAAATTTCTTTGTAAGTATCTTTATTTCTGTCAACATTTTAACAACATGGTTGAGTCATATGGTGGGAAGACAGTACTAAAACCCAGTGTTTGCAGCTGGAGAGATGGCTCAATTCTTAAGAGCACTGGCTGCTTTTCCAGAGAACCTGGGTTCAGTTTCCAGCACCCACTTGGTGGCTAACAATTACCTGTAACTCCAGTTCCAGAGACTCTGAAGTGGCCTTCTGGCCTGGAGGGCACTGCATGCACATGGTACACAAACATATATGCAGACAAAACACCCATGCATATAAAAATGAATAAATAAATAAGAAAATAAACAAAACCACAGTGTTCAAAAATACTAGCTAATTGGGAAAAATTAATAGTCCAAGAAATAAAAATATTTAATGCACAGGCAAAATTTATGTATTTAAAAGTTCATATGGAGAAACACTCAGAGCAAGGGAAGGTTATGCATGATTAAAAACTAATGGGACTTGTGGCTTCTCAAAGGACCCACAAGTGCTTTAGGAAAACCTTTTTCTTTGAGAGGCATATAATCGATTCATTCACTTGTATACATAGTGAACTGGCATGCCTTTTGAAATACTGTGGAATCAAGTTTTCTTTAGCAGTTCATGGTGACCCTTCTATGGTAATGTGGAGGGATTTGAGAGCACAGTGCCTAGGATGACAGAGTGACAGGTCGAAGGGGCATACCACAGGGAAGTCTAGGGCTGAGTTCTTCCATTCCCANCNGAAGGTTCAGGCTCCTCATGCATCTCTTTCTTTTGGCCCAATTTTTTCTAAGCCACCTGAGACCCCTGATACACCACTGTCCTCTATTCTCATTGACCACTTTCCCTGAAAATGTCCTTGACTTTGCCTCTCAGCTTAGTATGAGTTCAGAACTTACAACTCAGCCCACTTTGCCCAGCATGGGCTGGAGATAAAATCATGAAGAGGCCTTGCCCTCTTTAATGGTGTACTTGTGAATAATTATGTTGAAGAGGGAACTAAAACCAGCTTTNGGCAGCCAANCTTTCACCATGGTTTTCTTGAATGTTTTCCCTAAGCTCTTTGTGAGCACCTAGTAAAATGTACCAGAGGCTATGCAGGCCTTTCCTCTGCTTCAGGCTCTTGGCCCTATCCCTGTGAGTCACACATGAGCTCTGTGGCTCAAAACCCACTAACCCTGTGCAAGGATCTGCCCGGCTTTTTCTGATAGAATCTAGGACTTCTCTTCTCTGGCAGTGTTCTCAGGCTGTAGTGTCAAAGTGCTAGTGACAGCAGACCTGGAGGCAGAGGTGTGGACACACACGTACAAAGAAAAAGAAACTGAACATGGAGCATGTGGGGCCCATTGCCCAAGGGAATCATCTGCCCAGGCCATTTCTAGCTCTATTATTCTGAGTCTGTGAATTTCTCGACATCCGACAGATCATTTTCATCTTCCTTAGAGAATCAGCTGGTAATGCCGAGAGCAACGAAGGCCCAGACCTTCCTGGCCTCTTTTGTACCTGAACATCATAGCCGAGGTTTACAGCTAGAATCTTTGACAGTATTCAACATGGCAGCATTCATGAGCTGAGAAGAAGCAGGATGGTTGCTTTCTGAGCAATGTGAGCCTGTNGTTAACCTCAAGCATCTTATACAGATGTTTTCCTCTGGTTTAAGCTCTGGGGGTGGTAAGGAGAAGCTACTAGGCATGACCAACACATAAAAGGGTACAATAGTTCTAGAGATCCTAGGACCAGTGTAGGATTCCCAGGAGCCACTACAAAGAAAACTTAACTTGCTTTTATGCTCTTTCTTGGTTTGTTTGCTCCTCTGTACAAATACCATAGAGCAGGTGATGTTTTTCTCACCCTGTGGAGGACTGAGAAGTCTAAGGTCCTAGCACTGGGATATTCAGTGTATTTCAGGAGCCCACCTCCTGATGATGGTGTCTCACATGGCAGGAGGGTAGGGAAGCTCTCACTAGTCTTAGGGATATAAATCCCATCCAACCACTCGTCAAAAGCTGGCTTTCTCACTCGCTCCTATTGGTGATTGGGATTTTANCACAAGAATTTGAGAGAACAGAGACATTCGGCCTGTAGTATAGGCTAATATGGGAACACTATTCCAAAAAAGAATTTGGAAAGAAAGGAAGTTTCCAAAAGTTTCTTAGGGCACACTTCTTAGGGCAGGAAATGCCTAATTGGCCTTTGTGTGAAACTGGTTACAGCAGATGCCTGCTGACATTCTGTGTGAGGTGACACTTTGACCTCTAAGTGGCATAAACTTTGCATTCTTTTGTTTTGTTATTGATATTGTTTGTTTGTTTTTCCATCTGCCCTCCTCTCATAAATGTCAAGGAAATAAATTTAATGTGTGAAATTATATTGAAACCTAAAATTATTAACAGTAAGGTGGAAAATTTATCCAATGGTCTTTTTCTCAGACTGGAAGAATTGTTAGCACTGTATTTGTGCAAAAGTGACACACACAAAGATTTTAGCTTCCTGAGATGTATTTTCAGGGTTGGGGGCCACACAGAGTCACTGGTTCATCAAGATGAGAGGGTGCAGGGGGGACAGTCTACTGAAAGAGACTAATCAGAGGGCACCCATTCCCTTTCCGAGCACTCTCACAGCTCTGGTCAGCCACTCAAGGAAGCATCTCCCTGGAGATGTGTCAGCCCTCCAAGGGTACCCTTTTATGATATTTCCATATTTTTTTGTTAGGCACTGGAAGGACAGCTCAGAAAATAAAATCTTGCATTTGGTAATACTTGCTTCTAGCCCTTTTTTTTTTGGCTGTCCTGGAACTTGCTTTAGCCCAGGCTGGCCTCGAACTCACAGAGATCCGCCTGCCTCTGCCTCCCGAGTGCTGGGATTAAAGGCATGCACCACCGCTGCCCGGCTCCTCTTTTTTTCCTAAGCATTTAAATTTGAAACTCCTGGGACAGGTTTGTCCTGGGAGCCTTCTTTACTACCTCCAGGTATTTGTACCCTTGGGGTGGTGGCCTCTCGCCCTAGTGGCTCTCCATGAGGGTGCTCTATTCAGCCACAGAGAAGTCTAGAAAGCCTACAATGACCTGTGACCTAAAGGGAGAGATGTTCTATTGCTGTAACAAATATTCTGACCAAAAGCAACTTGGGGGAAAGAAGAGCTTATTTGCCTGACAATTCCAGGTTATCATCCATCATTGTTGGGGTCCANCCAGGCTGGCCTCGAACTCACAGAGATCCGCCTGCCTCTGCCTCCCAAGTGCTGGGATTAAAGGCATGCACCACCGCTGCCCAGCTTCTAGCACTTCTTATAAATGTGCATATTGAAAACAAACAAACACAAAAAAGCCAAATGAGTAAAATTTGTTTGTCACTCCCAACAGCCCCTCTTCCTCTAGGATGATGTAAATACTCTGCTTTCTTATGAAGGGCAAAGGTTATCCAAGATGTGCCACGTAAGATCATCTTCCCTGATCCCCATCGTCAAATCACAGAGGAAGTGTTACAAAAAGATGTCTCCTAGAAAGCTAGATTAATTGAAAAGTCTCCAAATTTACCTTGTTTGTATGTCTGTTTAGTCAACCAGTATTTAATGGGCTTTTTCCACTGCAAGCAAATACTTCTCTCAATGACAGGAAGATGCAAAGATAAGTGGGCACCAGTGCCTGCCCGCAAGGAATTTAAACACACATGCAAGACAAAATGTGTTGCTAGAGCAAAAAATTGAAAATAGAAAGCCAGAGGTGTCAGAGGGAATGCAGGGCCCCAGGAGGAAGTTGGAGGGAAGAAAGATTACTTCCAGCTGAGGGAAATAGTGGAGGGTTGAGGAGGCTGCAGATGGGACAGGGAGGGAAGACTGAGGGCAGGTGATGGGGGAGAGAGATGGGGGTTCATGGGGCCAGCAAGGACAGGGAAAATGTGGGAAGTGGTGATCAGAAGACATCGTGGTTCCATAAAGTCTGAGATGAGGTGGTCCAAGNAGCAGGAGATGATGCTGGGCCAGCAGGTCTATTTAGTCTAGAGACAAGCTTGGTTGAGGGTGCTAGATAGGGCTGGATGGAGCAGTTTGTACAAGAAGCTGCCAGGATACTGTCATGATTCTTAGTGGTCAGCTTGGAAGCGTTTAATCAGGTTGATTGAAAGTCCAAACAATCCNGGGACAGAAATATATGTAAGAGGCTTTTGTGCCCTCAAGATGGTTTTCTCAAAAGATGGAGAGTAAGCTGAGAGACGGTGGTACATGTCTTTAATCCCAGCACTTAAATCCCAGGAGGCAGAGGCAGGCAGATCTCTGTGAGTTCAAGGCCAGCCTGGTCTACAGAGTGAGTTCCAACACAACCAAGGCTACACAGAGAAAAAAAAATGGAGAGTATGTTACTTGTGTTAAGTATAGTAAGTTTAAGAAGTACTCAGATTCTAGTGGTAGCATAATTTTAAAAACATACTAGAAAATGTAGCTTTCATGTCAATTCTCTGATTCTATGAACTATTGGGATGTATAAGTGTAGGTTAAAATAATGTAATATAGTAAGTTTTAAATATTAAATCAACAGTATAGTACATGCTATTTACTTATATTGCCCAAATTGTAGAGGTTTTGGGGAACATCTTCGTTTTATCTTTGTGTAGGTGCATTTGAGTACCTGTGTGTGTGTGTGTATGTGTGTATGTGTGTGTGTGTACGTGTGTGTGTATGTGTGTGTGTATGTGTATGTGTGTGTATGTGTGTGTGTGTGTTGTTGTTGTTGTTGATCTCGTACTAGAGACTATACCCAGACTTACACAAGCTAGCTGTGTAATCCAGGNGCTGTAAATGAGGAAGAAGGGAAGTAACCCAAAATGCTACTGTAGTGGGACCTTACTATTGTCATGCTGACCATTAAAAGAAATAAGAGGAATGGGTTGTGAGCAAATCAAAGTTCATTGTGTAAGTGCTAAGAGGTTGAGGCTTTCTGAGACTTTTAAATTGCAGGACTGGCATGTTGAAGGGCTAGAACAGGAGAGTCATGATTGATCCCAAANGTAATGGCTAGAGATTTCATGTTGTGAGCCAGGAGCATAGAAAAGAGGGCTTAGATAGGTCCTTGGGAAAGGGTATATTCATGAATGATGAGAACCAGAGAGACTCAGGAAGGTATCAGAAAACTAAGAAAAATTGAGAAAAATATATATTCTGAGTCTGTGTTCAGTGTGATCTTATTTGCAGAATGTAATTTCGAAACAGATATCAAGAAAAAAGAAAAGTATAGCCAACAGTTCTTGGGGTCTACAGGGAAGGTCAAGGGTCAAATGGGAGAAAATACCAATGCATTTGGCCATGAGGAAGTCATTGGTGACCTTTGGGTCTGTTGAGTCTCATTGGAGTGACAAGGGCAGAAGCCAGATTGTAAGGAGGGAAGGGCCAAGTAGGGGGTCCGGAAGTGACCTCCTCTTTCAAGAGCTATGAAAATAGAGAGGATGCTAGTTGGTCAGGGAGACGGAACAGTGCTGAGAAAACATCCTTTTGAAGAGGTCACCCTCAAGCATAGTAATGAGTACGGAGAAAAGATGTACAGATGTAGAGCCTGGTGATTTGAGGAGTTGGTGGGGGAAGTCAAGTTAGGGTGAGGAGGAGCTAACAGGGCAGAGTGAGGAAGTCAGAGGTACACACTGGAAGTGTGGCCAATGGAGGGTGAGTGGGAAGAGGTGCAGTTAGATACTCGGAAGGGAGAAAAAGGGAGACTGATTTAAGTGATGAGGTCATCTGCAAGCCAGACTGGGGCTGACTCTTCAAGAAAAATAAGGAGGTTGGCGGTTTCTAATGGAGTAAGTTACTAGAGATGGCACCAAGACTGAGAAAGAGGGGATCCATCCGGTCTCAGCAACAGCTCTTTGTCATGGACTCTGGAAAGGGATGGCTTCCTGCTGAATTTAGACTGGCCTCTGTGTATGATTGGTGGTAAGAAGAACTCCGTTCCTAATCAATAGCTAAAGAAAGAACATGTTTTCTGTTAGCTTACTTTGATTGCCATCAGCAGCTAAGGCTGGCCTCAAACTCACTATTGATGGGTTTGATGATGAGACATTCTCAAGGATGACCTTCTGCTTCTTTCCCTTCCACNACCTATGTGCTGGGACCACAGAAATGTGCCAATATGCCTAGATTGTTTTTAAAATTCTTCTGTTTGCAGTTTGTGTATTAGATAATAGTCTCATTTTGAAATTTTGATACATGTATATCATTAGAATTTATTTCTTTTTCCACCTCCCNAACCTTGTTGCTCTCTCTTGCCCCCACCTTCTTCCTCCTGCTGGTCCTATCATTTTGAGGGTTTTCTCTAGGCGTGTTCTACCAATTGAATCGAATGAACAACTGAATCCTGAACCAGTTGTTGGCTATGAGAGTGAGGTGACTGCCTTAGGTACCATACCAAATTCACTCTTTTATTTTCTCCTGACACTTAATGTATGTTCTTGCCAAATAATGAGCGTTTGAATACAAAAAAAANAACAACAAACAAACAACAAAACAAAAACAGGGGTACAGCTTGTCTCCATGTGGTAGGTAGGATGACCATTGCTGTAGGAGTCAGATGGCTCTGGCTTGATGATTCTTGACTTGCCAGTTGTGTGACATCATTTTCCCAAATCTTTTTATTTTTTTTACAGGTACCAAAAAAAAAAAGTTTTACAATTTTCTTTTTCAAAAGCAGCTTAAAATTTGCCTCCTCATAGAATGACTATGAGAACTAAATTAAACCCAAATGCTCAACATAGGACCAGGCACACAGTGGCTGCTCAATTGATGGAAACTGGGTTCCACGGATAGCTCTCAAATTCCACTTTGATGGGGCTTGATTCATCTTTTGAATGAATTCTGCATGTGTTGGCTTGGTGAAGCATTTGTGTTGTAAGTGGGTAACTGTAAAGAAGGGGAAATCCTTAAAATGTGTCTGAGGAAATACAAACCTTGACCCTGTTTTCTTAAAGTGAAAACTTACCAGTTAGTAGAGGTTGCTCACTGTAGGCTGAGGTTTATGATTCCCTTGCTTAGGGACACACCATTGGTGTGTCCTTTCTTTCCACATTTGCTTAGCTCAATCCCTCCATTATAAGAGGGATCCATTGATTGTTAAGAGTTAGCATTGGTTTGCCTTGAGCAATTAAACCAGGCCTATATTGGCCTCTGACAATGTTGCCATGGTGACCATGTCTGGTTCCTCTCTAGATGCCCAGTGCCCGGCATACAGTAAACACTCTATATATGAAATAAGTGAACCAGTGAGCTGTCTGTGAGTAAGGTGAAAAGTGATAATGGATTAAGATGGCTATGTACAGGTAAAACACACACACACACACACACAATTGCAACCCAAGCTCAGAGGGTTTTATTTTCAGCTTAGTTCTATACACTCACTTTTAGAAAAATGAGTGATTAGGGACATTTATGATTCTGTCTGGTTTCTGCTTAAGGAAGAGAAAGCCAGTGTGCTCAATGCCNNGAACAGAATCCAAAGAAATCCCTAGAAACAACAGCAAAGCTCAGGTGTAATTAGATTTCTGAAACTTGGATCATTTCACCACATCCCAGAAGTAGGAAAAGAAGCCACTTTTCTTGGTCTTCCAGCCCTGGTTTCCTGGGTACTGAAGACGGTGTACACATGCCTACCTCACAGGGCTCTCTCTCCTGAGGATGAATTGTAATGAGTTGGTATAAGGAGGAAGCCTTGAGAGCAGTGCACATCCCTCAGGGTGAGAACCACTTAGCCTTTCTCCTGCCAAAAGGTTTGCCCTAGGTTTGAAATGATGGACTACCTCTAACAAGATCAAATTGTAGATAAAATNTAAAGAATATTTAAGTATGAGAAGTCAACAATACAAACATGTAGCAAGAGCTATGTGACAGGAGGAAGGATTTTAGCTGACAGTGAGTGCAGTAATATCTAGAAGGATTGTATCCAGAATGTCAGCAGAGAATCGCACTGATCAGATTGACATGGGACCAACTGAGCTCCAACCTCCAAAGGAGACAATGGCAACTTGCAGCTACCATGAGGAAAATGGCCAGCCAGGTGATGTTTCCCAAAGCCCTATGATGTGGGGAAGGGCACGAAGGAACAGGGATACTCAAATTGAAGCCATCATTAAGTGCCTGACAGGTCTTGCTCTGGGATGTGTCAGAGAATGGGATGAGGCTCAGTGGAGGTCAGGGCTGCAGGTTTCAGCTTGACCTCAGTCAGCACTTTTGCAACACAAGTTAGTTATCTGAATGTGGAATGAGCTGTCTGCTGAGGTGATGAGTTTTCCACTCCTAGTGGTCTGAAGCCAAGTACCTGGGTACCACAGCACCTTGGCATGTGTGTTTAGAGATATGGCTTAATAATCAGCAGAGACTCTGGACCAGGCATCACACATGGACTCCTTTACTCTGGAATCTTCCATCCTTCCTAATACAGAGTTGCCTATTCTTCCTGGCAAAAGGTAGAGGTGCTTTTCAGCTTAAAGGCGGACAATAAAACTTAGCCCAGAATGCCCCTGAGCTTCTCGGTGCGGTATGTTTATTTGCTTTATTCTGTTTTAAAGGAGCTGTTAGCTGACTTTCTTTCTTAGCCTTAATCAGATTCTCTGATTAAGAATTCTTCAAACACACCACAAAGTAAGCAGTGTTTCCTCTCACATCTGGCAGTTTTTGTAAAAAGAGCAACATGCTCAAGGCAGGGCTCAAAATAGAACCTATATTTTCAACTTTTGAATCCCTGAGCTATCTCTGTGAGAGCCTCTCGCTCTGAACTTCCCAGTCACGGTGGGTATTCACTTTCCTAGCCCTCAGGCCTTCCCATTTAGACTGGCAGCNCTGTTTGCTATCTGGTTTTGGAAAGGTTAGGGGATGCAAGGGAAAATCTTGGAGGCCAAAATGCAAAGATGCAACCTTAGGATGATTTGATGTATATTCTTCTTAGCTGACAAGACAATGGGGAAGAAAGCAGGCAAATTAGACCCTAGTCTAAGGCCAGTCTGCTCTAGATGGCCAACCAGCAATGGAAGCACAGAAAAGTCAGACCCCCTGCCAGGGTTCCCTGTGTTCTCCCATCAATGCATCTTATTTACTGGTGAAAATTAAGGACATGAGATTTGATCATCTAGTAAGACAGAAATATGCTATTTGCCTTTTGGAGAAAATCTTGTTAAAGTTTTACATTTTCTTTTCAATTCTCTGACTTTGTTCTGGAGAAACTCATAATTAGGCTGAAGACTTCATATGCCAAGCAGGAGGCAGGATAAGAGAATCCAATCTGCAGCAAAGACTCATTTACATTATTATCATAAGGGCAGATAAAAGAAGGGTTAAGGGAATTGGGTCTTTGGTAGCTCTGTAGATTGTCACCAAGGGACACTGGCCTCCTGGCTGATGACTGTTCTGCATTCTTCACTGTGGACACCCAGAGCTGTTGAAAAGAATTGAGATGCTTGTCAACAGAATGGAACGCTGGACTCCATCAAAACAATTTTAGTCTGTNAGACTAATGACCTTTCACAGCCATTTGTTTTAGTTTGGAACTAAATGAGAAAATTGTTTTAGATAACAGTGACTGGGTCTTCCTTTCCCAAGCATTATTTGGGAAAAGGAAAGTATCACAATTATTAATCAGAACATTAAGCACACACATACACACAACACAAAAATACATGCATATATACATATAGCCACACATACATATGCACACACACATACACATGCACATAGACAGGTCAGATTAGAAACAGTGATTAAACACACAGAGATCTAATGCCAGCATAGCTAGCAAAAAAAATAATTAAAAAAAGCACCGTGTGAAATGAGAAAAATTTGTACCTTTTTGTTCATAGTCACAATAATAATAATAGTAGTATGTTTGATAAAATATGACATTCCTAAATGTGCCTGCCTCAATTTTTTTAAGAGATGTAAATTGAGCTAGCTGATGAACAATNTCTAGGGATAGGCTAGGATCATCCTTATTTCCCGTTCAGTTTGTGAAGGGGAAGAAAATTAATGAAAGAAAATAGCATAATAGCTTTACAAAACGAGTAAAAGGCTTAACAGAGTTCAAAGATCAATTAATTTAAAAATCTTGATCCCTAATATTTTCTGTGAAGAGCAAATGAATTCTTAGCTTGGAAGTCTCAGAAATTTGCAAATAAAAACCATTAATAAAGACAAGACGTTTAAGGGGCAAAAGCCACACTGGATAAAGTAAAAATTAGATGGTTGTCATTTATCTAAGATTCTTTCCATAGGCAGTAAAAAATGGTGAACAATTAAAAATAAGTGCAGGGACATGGTGGTCCTTCAGTAAAGGTCTGTGTGGGGGACTAGATGAAATGGCTACTTGTTCAGGCAAAATTATCTATAGACTTTCCATAAACCAGCAGGTAATTTATAGACACTGTGGTGTCGGCGATTTCCCTTTGGCTGCACATCGGGGTGGAGAACAGAGGTGGTCACTGCATTGTCATAGGGCAATGAAATGTCTGTAAGTTGTGATCTGCCGGCATGTAATAACTCGATCTGCTTCATGCAGACAAAATATATTAAAAGTATGGACGAGTGAAGTTTGTGCCCCAGGGAAAAGGCTAGATAATGCATTGAAATTGTTCAGAGGTAGTTAGATGCCTAATGGTCTAATATGTGAGCTATGTGAGGTCTGAGGTCTGGTTCTCATAAATTCTGGCTAGACTGATCCTGTAATTTCAAGCAAAGGATAAAAGCGTTAGCCAGAATCATCAGTGTTCAAGGTCCATGATGCTGGATATTATTCATAGAACGATGTTAAAAAGGAGATACACACTTTAAAAGGAACATTGCAGAATGTAATTGATGTTCTTGCATATATGCCTGTTTGTGTTTGAAAATCACACACCTCCATGCACAGAATGAGCTGTTTAATGAAATAAATTAACTTGAAATTGACATAAACCTTCACATCTTTGCCATAACAGGATAGGATTTCTGATAAAATAATGTACTGCCTCAAAAACCATGTAGGGTCTAATTATTTCAACTTCAAGCTGACATATCTGTGTTAAAATTGGAGTTAAAAAATGTTTGTAATAAAAATTTACCATTGCATATGGAATAATTTAAAACCAATTTGGGTGGATTCAGGAGTGATTAGAGGAAAAAGTTCCCAAGACATTTGGTAGCCTTATAAATGATTTCACAAACTATGTGAAGATTGGCCCGCCAATCACATGGGTGGAAGGTAGAATTGTCAGCTTTCAGAACTGAGTGGAAGGGGGTTCTGAAGAGCTGTGATAAGACTCCCCTTTATGCAATCTATTTCATCATGATGGCAGAAATTTTGAGGTTTTCATTTGCAGTTTCTTTTCTTTTTATAACCAGCTCACTTGTGTTTGAGTCTGCAATATATTTATACAGTTTTTCCTGCCAGAATCTTTGACGGTATTTTTAAATGCTTTCCCTTGCTGCCTAGGTTATAACCAAGCACCACTCTTGTTAGGTTCCCCAAACTATACCACCCACACGCACATCGTGAACAGAGACGTGCATAGGTTTGGTTTTTTTTTTTTATTCTTCTTTTGTAAAACAAAGTGTTGAATCTAAAATTGCTTTGTTGGGACCCTGAAAAATCATCTCTACCCCACACAAACCTTGTGTAAGAAGCTGGTAAGCACTTCCATTTGTCCCTGGTGACGAGGCTACCATTTTAAATAGCTGTTCCAAACAGTCCATATTTACATACACAGTTGTGTAATGATATTGTCTTTATTAATATTTCACTTTAAAGTTTTCCAGTGGGTCATACTAGAATCTTAGCAGAAGATTCTTCTGAACTCACCTGAAGGTATTTGAAGATTCAGTTTACAGCTGATTGTACAAATTTGACTTTTAAGATGACTGAAATACCTAACCCTAAGGGTCTGCCTCTTGGAGCTGCACACAGACACAGCCATTCTCTAATAATGCTTATAAGACATAGATGTTATCTGGTAAATACATAGGAGGTGCTAGTCTACATGATTAAAACAAAGAAGATAANTTGAAGGCTAAGGTGATTGTTGAAATCATCGAATCTCATTGTTCTTTTGTATCTAACCTTTTGTTCAGAACAAACANAACACGCTTTCGTCCATTCACTACTCACCTGAGGAAACACACTGGGAAATCTCTCTGCAGAGCAGAGCAACAAGGAGGGTATCATGAATCACATTCCTTATTCTTACATGTTGATGTCCCAAGAGACTTTGGACAAAAGCATACTTTAAAAATCAAAACAAATCAGGCAATAGGGGCACACACCTTTAATTCCAGCACTTGGGAGACAGATGTAGGCAGATCTCTGTTTGAGGCCAGCCTGGTCCACAGAGTGAGTTCCAGGACAGGACAGGGCTATACAAAGAAATCCTGTCTTGAAGAATCAAAAAACCCAAACCTAACCTACCCAAAACAAACAAACAAAATGTGTAAGTGGAAGTGAGCAAGCATGTTTGGAAAGCCAGAGGACAACTTGAGGGAGTCATTCTCTCCTTCCATTCTCTCTTTCCATGTGAGTTCAGAGATTCAACTTGGGTGCTCAGACTTGGTAACAATCACCTTTACCCACTGAGCCATCTTGCTCTCCTAGTACATTGTTTTTAAATGAAAGTGTATGTGTTGTTTAAAGACTTGGATCCTAGACAATAAATTTTGTCTCATTTAAATAATTGTATAATAGAGAAAGATTCCAGAATTGAACTCTCCCAAGGCTTTCTCTCCTTACTATTAAGAAAACCCTAGCAACATCAAACTGTGGTTTTGAGTGATGTTATTGTGTGTCGGTAGTCTTTGTTTTTGCTGGTGACCTTCTGCTGATCATTTCTGGTAACTCTAAGGCGATCCTCCACTACAGACACTTTGTGAGNCTCAGTAGGGGAGTTGGTTTTCAACCCTGGATCATGTGCTCTGTCCATTAGGGCAACTTGTAGATTTAGCAGGAAGGGTAGAAGGACTGGAAATTTAGAATTAGTTTACATTTTCTATCCAAAGTTAGGTAATATGATTACCTTTTGATTATTTCAATTGTAAACATCTCAAGGCAAAACTTAGAATCTGTGCTAGAAAGCACAAGCAAATTCCTCCCACCACCACCCCTCTCCCCCTCTTCCTCCTCTTCCAAATCTTTTCCAGATTGTTTGCAAAATGAAATTATCTAATTTCACGAGTATTTGTTCTGAGAAAGTATTACACTCTCTGGTAAAAAAGACCCAGAAACTGTTTCAAGGCCTGAGATCTTCAAGCAAGATCTATTTTGTCCATGAAATACTAACCTGGATTCAGTTGGAACAAGAACTTTCTGGGCCAAACATCCCAGAATATATGTGTAAAATATCCAGGAAACTGACACTTTGAACTAAACTTAAGGTTCATGACTAAGGCCAACCAGTTGAGTTCTTGGATGACTTTGTTATAACCAAACCCCAGGTTAACGTATAAAATATTGTGGTTCAACGAAATAGGGGAAAAAATAGTTTGAGATCCCTTTAGCAAACAGTGTATGCTGATAATTGTCTTAATTGGTTATTTTTGTTCCTAAATTTATATCCCTGAATCAAACTGCAGCAGGAATTTATTGAGGACATGTTAATATCCATCAAGGCACTGTTTCAAAATGTACATCTGCTTGCTTAATTATAATATTTCGGAACTTGTAANTCCTGCCACTATTAAATTTCGTTGTTTTTTTTTTTAAAGAAGACTTTAGGAATCAGTGCTGAATTATTAATTTGAACATTATGAACTCTTCATGTTCTAAGTATAGAGGAAGAAATGCTGAGTTAATTAGACTAATTAATCTAGTTGATTACAGTATATTTATACGAGGAGAGTTAGTCAAGCAGACCCAAAAGTCTGAAGAATCTTTGGTAAAGCTGAAAATTCAACACATGAGGGATTTGGGACAGAAAAGAGCTATTGGATTGGAGATGGACACTTTAGTATATGTTTTCATCATTGGATAAGGAATCAAGCTTGATCAGCCTAAGCATTTGTATTTGTGCCTGCGTTACATCTCCAACACCCACAAAGTGTCTTAGCCTGCAGCATGCAAAGATTTTTACATGGCAAAAAGAAGCCCTGTCTGGAGCGGTTTATGTTCGTTTTCTTCAGAATCTTTCTCTCACTGCCTTGTTTAGATGGTGTGAACTATGCAATGGCATGCAAGAAACAAGCTCTCTGCTAAATGTCCCACTTACAAGAATATGAGTGACACTAGAGTTCACAAAAATGGTGTCCCTTTTTGCCTTATGACAAGACCCACATTGAACATGTTTAACTTAAATGTAGTCACTGGCTCTATCCCAGGATAACAGAATAGGATGTGGAATGTGCCCAAACCAAACTTCTAAAGGTTTATGTTAAATTAAAGAGCATTCCTTTGAGTTTTTATTAAAAAATTTTTAAAAATCTTGGTGATTTAATTGCAGAATTAAGAGAAGATACTGCTATACGGGGCACTCAACATGGGGGAATGGTGCAGCATTTTGCTTTAGCCTAATACTTAGTAAACAAATCCCCCAAGCAGGAAACATGGTTAATTCTGTTTTCTCAAAGTGCCTAATGTGGTGTTGACATGCTCAAATGTTAAGTAATATATTTTACCATGAAGGGAAAGCTCCGTGCTTTCATGAGGTAGAGCCGAGGAATGGTGATACACGGCCCCCAGTTCACAGAAAACAAAGAGGCATCCAATTCACATTCCTGTACTCATCCCTGCAAGAATCCAGGCGGTCTTGTGTTTAGCACATGTTGCATTTACATTTCCTGGATTGTCAGGGCTTGCATCTCTCCTGAAGAACAGAGCTCATCCAATAGTTCTCCACATGGGCCTGCTGTTTTCTCAAAAGTCCCCTCTCTCTGGTGCTCACATTTCATGTCATTATACTAAGACCATTACATTTTTGTTTCTTTTGAAAAAAAAAAAACTATAGTATTTTTAAAATACCCAAATTGTATACTTTAAATGAGTACCTTATTTGGTACTTAATTATAAGAAGAATATCTTATATTTGCTAGAACACTGGCAAACCAAACCTACAAACTGGTCATGTAAGCTGCATGTTGACACAGGGCTTCTGATAACTTTCCTTTTCTCATTAGTTCTTCTGATAGGAAACAGCTAAGCCAAAATAATGATCTCAAATAAAAACAAATATACCAAAAAGAGATACATTGAGATCATTTAGGCAAATGACAGATACTAGCCACAGCTCAGATGCTGAAAAGCGTTTACTTACTAGTGATTAATTTATTTCTACACTAGCTCTATTGGCTGATTTGCTGTTTGACAAAGCTAAATTTTATCCCACAGATTTCACAAAGCATAAATTTGTTTATTAACTTACCTGGCAGATTTAAATTTTAATTCAAATGGTACCACAGTGGAAATGTGGAAAAAATGAGGTTGTCCTGTTTTCAAGTAGTCTGTAGCCTCCAGGGGGACATCAACAAGTAAATTAGGCTGTCACGGGGTTGTACCTACCATACCCCATCAGATTTGCCATGGGGTGTTCAGTAAATCCCTGCTAGCCACTAAACAAATGCCACTGTAAACCATCAACTGAACCATACCATGAACACAGCCCCTCAAAAGGTCAGTAGTGACAACGGCACCATGAGGCCAGGAGAGAGCCGGAGTGGGTAGTTCCATCAATATACTTAAGTTAATGATGATTTCATTTCTACTTGGAAGAATTAAGGGCAAGTTTCGATGGTTTGGGGCAAGCAAAGAAACCTCGGGCAAAAAACATGATAGGGCCATCAGCATCGTACAATGAAGGTTGACCCTGGATGGTTGGAAGGCCACTAGAGCTGTGAGGAAATAGAAACTGGACCAAAGGTCCAGAAGGTAAATTCAGAAAGCCAGGTCTCCTTCAACTGTCCTTTCTAAGGTGCCAACACAAATGAGTTTGTAGATGGCAATTCAAAGTAGATGACCATGGCAGTGCTGGCCAGAGACATACTGGAGTGGACATGAAATGACAGCCCATGAGGTCTAGTTTGCTTCTGCCCCAGAGTGCTCTAATCAGTCATGTGACATCTCTAGTATTCCTTTTCCTCCATGCTGATTTGTTAATGCCTAATTCACATAATTCTAAAAGTGTTTGATCATTAAGGAGTAGTTAAGTGCATGCAAGAGCAAGTAATTTGGTGGTGGCTTGAAGTTTGAAGGTAACACGATTAATTAAGGATGTCTTTATAGGAACCTTCTTTATAGTAACTATAATTCTAAAGTCTACAGTGGAATCTCGGTTTTGTTGTTGTTGAGTTCTGCTGCTTTCTTTCTTGCTTTAAACTTTCTTAAAGCTTTCGCCTGTGTATTGCCTTAGTGTTTTGTTCCCTGAAGAAGGATAGGGTGACCCAGTCATTAAAAATTCATTATATTTTGGTTTGTAAGAAATTGACCTCCTTAAGATGCGTTGGAAATTCTTCAATGAATACAGATTGTTCTGGGGACCTGCCAAAGCTTGAACATCTCATTTGAAGGGACAGAAAAGAGTTACCATCCTGTGGAGGGGTGTGGTTGGTGGCTGTTTTAAGATATTCCCACAGCAAACAGTTGTTTAGTGTGAATTTCTAGTTCTGCAAAACATCCTTCTTCCTCTCTTCCTGTCTCCCTCTCTCTTCCCTNCCTCTCCCCCCTCTCTCTTCCTTTCTTCCTCCCTTCTTTCCTTTCATTTTCATTCTCCCTCTCTCTCTTTTCTTTGCTTCCTTCCTTTCTTAGTCAGAGTCTCACTATGTGGCCCTGGTTGGCCCGGAACTTGCAGATATGAGCCTGTCTCTGCCTCCCAAGTGCTGGGATTAAAGGCCTGTGCCCCACAGCCAGCCTCTTTTTCTTTTCTCTCAAATTCACTATGTAATGATTTATGCAGTATGCCTTGGGGTAGTCAGTTCTGGGCCAAGACAAATTATTTTTCTCACAACTGTTATTTACTATACGAAAAGTCATAGCACTTGTCTGGGGATGATACTTGTAAGAATCACAATATTTCTGCTGTGTCTGAAAGGCTTTCCAAGCCAAATGACAAGACTGTCAGCTGACAGCCATTGTCATGGAGCACATATTTGCAATATGACTAAGAAATTGATTAACTAGCAAGATTTATGTTGCTTTAGGTTCAAGCTTCCCTCCCCAGAAAGAATATATTATGAACTATTTGAAGGATAATAAATATGTGACATTTTTAAAAGCTATTTTTACTGTATAATTCAAGGTACCACAGTACACAAATATACATATATAGTTATTGATATGATCACTGCTGTCAAGCAAAGTTTATCTATCACATAAGATTTCCTTCCTTCCCTTTTAGCTCCATTAATTAATTAATTTGTATGCATTCATTCTTAGGAAATTTCTACCATTCAATACTGGCTGTAATCCTTCTGTTCTATAGTAGACCTCCAGCCTTATTCATCCCAAATAACNGCAACTCTATCATTTTTTAAGAGTTGAGAATGATATTCCACTAAGACAAATGAGGATTTCTCAGATACAATATACTATTTTTCAAAAAAATTATATTGGATGAGGAGGTGGCTCTGTGGATAAAGTGTTTATTGTGCAAGCATAAAGATGGGAGTTTGGATCCCCAGCCTTCGTGTAATGAGTAATGCAGAGCATACCTATAATTCCAGCACCGGGAGTGGAAAGAGGGGAAGGAGAGCTGGATCCTGGGAGCTCATTGGCCAGCCAGTCTTGCTAAATCAGTGCCCTCTTAGTGGAGACCCTGTCTCAAAAAAGTAAGGAAGAGAGCCCCCTTTGCTTGCATTGTCTGTACTCACAAATACCAAGGGAGAACACCCTGCCTAGGAAATCAGAACACATTCCAGTTATTTTAATAGAGAATTCAAGATAATGGTTGGNCCAGAGCCTGTCAATAGCCTGCAAAAATCAACACACAGCACAGCACAGAGAAAGGAAGATCTGTAGAAAGCTACTATCATCATTAGGGAGCAAAAGAAAGAGGCTGAGCTCAGCAGATTCCAGAGGTCAGAGGTGGAGCCTGGTAGAAATTGGGATGTAGTTGACTTTGAAGGTGATGCTCAGCTAATGTTGGCACTGTTGCCACAAGAGCTGGGTCTCAGGTCCTTGAGGACTTTCATGTCACCTTATCCCTGAGCACTCAGTGAGCAAGGTGAAGTGGATTCTGGGAATGCTGGGGGAAGCTGCAAACCAGGTTCAATTAGAGTCAGCTGTGATTTTCCAGAGTGAGATGCTACTACTGGAACAATTCAGGTGGAACATTAGAAGCCTAGGAAGAAGGAAGTGCTCTTTGCTTCTCTTATGCCTTGAACTTATTTATTTATTTGTTTGTTTGTTTGTTTGTTTTTACACTCCAACCAAACTTTCCCCTATTCCCAGCCCCTCCTCTCTCCCCATCTTACCCCATACACTCTTCCTCCACTGTTTGTCTTCAGATACAGGCAGGTATCGCATGGATATCAGCCAGCCATGGTATCTTAAGTTGCAGTGAGACTAGGTACCTCCTCATCTAGACTGGCAATCCAGTAGGAGGAGTGGGTCCCAAAAGCAGGCAACAGAGTCAGAGACAGCCCCTGCTTTCATTGTTAGGAGTCTCACAACTGTCACATGTATGCAGAGGGCCTAGGTCAGACCCATGCAGACTCCCTGGCTGTCAGTTCAGTCTCTGTGAGCCACTATGAGCCCAGGCTGGTTGATTCTGTGGGTTTTCTTGTGGTGCCCTTGATACCACTAGGTCCTACAATCCTTCCTCCCCCTCTTCCACAGGATTCCCCGAACTCCATCNAATGTTTGNCTGTGGGTCTCTGCATCTGTTCCATCAGTTGCTGGGTAAAGCCTCTCTGAAAAGAGTATATCATTAGGGATCATTTCATTGACTTTCTTTTTTGCCATTCATATTTGGTGTCTTGAACTTCAGGAGAAGTCCCTGGTGGTAGTGTCTAAGTGGGAACCTATGGTAAAGAAGAAATGCAGTTTATGATGAATGCCCTAGTTTCAGAATCTTAGAGGACAATACTGAAGGGAGTTGGAAGCCAAAGAGACTATGAATAAATAAAATCTATTGTGGCAACTGTAGCTGGTTACAGAAGGCTGGCCTATATTAACTAGGAGAGGTTTGACACCTAGGAATGATATTTAAAAAAATCCTCTGTCTTTTGCTAATGATTAACAAGACTTGACTATCTCCCAAATAAAACGATGTAAAAATCTGGGACAACAGAGACCCTCAACATGGATTTAACAAGCGTTTAGTATGACTANTCCCCATCTCTCTCAGAACCCAGAAGAGATAATCAATAAAGATCATAGCAGCATTAGAAATGAGTATTCNTGGACTCTGAGAATAACCTTAACTGCATAGCATATNGAGCTTCAGCTCGTAGTGTATCCCCTCCTCCGTGCATAAGGAACCAGTACNGTGAGAGGTAAGAAGACACATTCAGCTCTGCCACTATCATTTGTGAATCCAGTGAACCAGGAACTGTGTCAACCAGAAATCTGAGTGGAAATCCCTGGAGCCCTTGAGAGCTGCTCTCATAAAGCATCTTCTCCCTACACCTTTCCATAACAACCAGATACTGAAATTCTTGAGCAGCTGATAAACGTGGAAGGATGCTACAAGGATACAGGTTCTCCTAACAGATGTAGTCCACAGGAGAAGATGTTGTAAGCAGCAGAGCGTGAAAGGAAAAATACCGGCTGTACAAGGTAGGATTTCAGTTTTAAGACCACCATATCCACTAAGAACAAGGTGAACTATAGATGCGAAGCCCAGAAGATGTAAGCAAGACCCTGTGTCATGACAATACAAGATCTTTGTAAAATGGCAGAAGTGTAGAATGAAAGGAAAGAGGAAGAGATAGAGAGAAAAGAGGAGACAAAAATATTGAGAGGAAGCAATAAACACACAAGAGGTTAAAATATGTATGAAGAACAGTAAAAGAACAGAATGGCTCCTGTAGAAAATTAGAATGTGACAGAGGAGAGAAAGTGTGCATGACCCTCCCTCAATGCAAAGAAGTAAAAAAAATTAAAAAAGGCAGAAAGAAAGTAAGAAAGGAAGGAAGAAAGAAAGAAAGGAAGGATGGACAGAAAAATGAGTGATACCATGAACCTAGAGAATGGAAGGCTGTTGTGGAATATTAGTTGAAGATATGCTACATTTGTTTATGCTGTGGAACATTTGTTTAATGATGCAAAGATGTGCTGCATTCTTTTATGTTGCATTTGTTTAACTCTGTGAAGCTGTGTTACTTTGCCTGTCTAAAACACTTGATTGGTCTAATAAACAACTGAACAGCCAATAGCTAGGCAGGAGAAAGGATGGACAGGGCTGGCAGGCAGAGAGATTAAATAGAAGGAGAAATCTGGGAAGAGAAGATCTGGGAGTGAGAAAAGAAGGAGAAAGGACGTCAGGGGCCAGCCATCCAGCTATACAGCCAGCCACNGAGTAAGAAGTNAAGAAAGATATATAGAATAGAGAAAGATAAAAGCCCAGAGGCAAAAGGTAGATGGGATAATTTAAGAAAAGCTGGCTAGAAACAAGCCAAGCTAAGGCTGGGCATTCTTAAGAAAGAATAAGACTCCATGTGATTTATTTGGGAGTTGAGTGGCGGGCCCCCAAAGAGCAAAGAATAAGAGTAAAAAAAAAACTACAGAAGGCTAATTAATTATTAGTAATTAATTGGTAATTATTATTACCAATTATTAGTAATTAATTAATGATTATGAATAATTATTCTTTTGTTCTGTTCTGTTTTGTTTCATTTTGTTTTTCAAGACAGGGTTTCTTTGTGTAGCCTTAGCTATTCTAGAACTTGCTCTGTAAACGAAGCTGGCCTCAAACTCAGAGATCTGCCTGCCTCTGCCTGAGTGCTGAGATTAAAGGCATGCACCACTCCACTTGTCAAGCAATTAATTATTCTTTTTTTTTAAGATTTATTTATTATGTATACAGAAGAGGGCACCAGATCTCATTATAGATGGTTGTGAGCCACCATGTGGTTGCTGGGAATTGAACTCAGGACCTCTGGAAGAACAGTCAGTGCTCTTAACCTCTGAGCCACCTCTCCAGCCTGCAATTAATTATTCTTAAGAAAAATAAGTACAAATAAAAGCAGTAGCTAAGGTGTGTATGGGGGGAGAACTTCATAGTTTTCTTGGGTTGAAGTAAAACACAAGTCAATGGAATTAAGAAGGGGCTAAAAGACAAACAAGATTAATAGTTGTTTGATTAACTGAATGAGAAAAGACTCATAAAATTGTAAACGGAAAAAGAGACATCACAATAGACACTACAGAATTACTAGGATCAACAATTATCATGAATAAAATTATATGGCAAAAAATCAGGTCATCTAGAAGAAATAGATGAACATATAAGCCATTGAAGAGTGCTGAAGAAAGAGAAACGAATAATCTATGACAAAATCAAATTAGTAGCAACAGTAATTAAAAAAAAAAAAGGAACAAATCGAATCCAGGACTCAGGGTTTCACTGGTAAATTCTTCTAAATATTACATGAGGAATTCATACTGGTTCTTAAACTTTTCCAGTTTAATGTGTTTGAGCTCAATGTTATGATGTCAAAATTTCCCCAGGGATCAAGCCAGGCAGCCATACAAGGAGAGAGAATGACAGGCCAATCAGTCCCAGAACAGTCCCAGAACAGAACAGTAGCAAGCCTAATTCAAGGGCACACTGAGAAGGTTTCCCACAGGGGACACTCAGAGTTTCCCACAGGGCACACTGAGAAGATTTCCCAAGGGGCAGGTGGGTCCACCCTAGAAAGCTGAGGCTGTGTGTGGACCAGTGACTGTGATACATCAACATCAGCAGAGTGTAGGCTGAAAATCATTCATNCCTCAGCAGATACAGAGAAAGCATCCCTTCAGACTTATAGCAAGATAATGAGTCCCATATATGACACACACACACGTACCAACAAACTCAACAGTGAGAAACTGAAAGCCATCCCTTAAGACCAGGAACAGGGCATGGATGGCAATGAAAGCAAAACCAAGAAAAATGTTTACCTCATCAAGCTGCAAAACCTCCACTCAGCAAAAGAAACAACACAGTGAAAAGGCATCTGCAGAAAAGGAGGAAATATCTGCAAACTGTCCGTCCAGGAAGACGTTTGTACCTGAAATATGTCAGGAACTCCAATAACTTACTATCAGTGAGATGTGTATTCAAATTTAATTGTTGGTAANAGGATCTAAATAGGCCTATTTTCTTTTTTGCAAAGAAGACACAAATAGTTGACTTGTATGAAAAAAATTTACANTGTCACTAATATTCAAACCAAAACTTCAGTGAGCTGTCACTGCAAGCCTATTAGAATGTCCTCTACTAAAAAATAAAAAGAGAATAAGTGCTGGCAAGGTTGTGGGGCAAGTGGAAGTCAGCTCCACCTATGCATTAACATAAATCTAAGGTAACCATAGCAATGGTGCTGTCAAGGACCAGGATTCTGATGGAGACTGCTACACCATTGTAACCTATCCAGAGAATGCAAGATATGTATGGCACACACAAGCATATGCACACATACAGAGACCAGAGGTTGTGTCTTTTTAGACTGAATAAAGAAGTAAGTATCAGTTACAATGCTGTCTATCTCAGTTATAATACTGTGCACAATCTTCCCATTTGGTGTATCCTTGTTATGGAGTATTATGCAGCCATCAAAAATGTAATGAGTACATATGTTTGTTGACATAGGAAAATGTTTGGACCATCTTTACAAAGCAGTTGAGGTAGTAGTTAATGCTGCAGGCACCAAATGCTTGTAGATACAATTCAAATTTAAATGTGTATAAAAATATCTTGAGGGGGTAATACAAAATATTGGCTATTGTGCTTTTTGNGTAGGAAATTATTTGAAATGTTTTCTCTTAGTTTTCTAAACGAACCTGCTTCGTGTGAGAAATTAGTACATTTTCCTAATGATTCAAAATNNAATGATTTCCATAAGAAGCAAGAATGCAGTAAAACACGTTTCAGTGCCTGCAACACAAATGCCAGTGTGGTGGAGTGATAGGCCACAGGCCCTGGAGCCAGACGGGCTGGGATCCTCCTAGACTCTGCTACTCACAGCCAAGTTACCTCAGGCAGGTCATTTAGCATCTCTGATGCTGCATCTGTAAATTGCTTTGAGGATTAGCAAGCATGTAAATCTTCTAACCCCTTCTCCAGCACACACTTACACTCAGCAAAGGGTTAATCGCATTGTTACTGCTGTTTGTCAAAGCTAAGGAGATTGGCCCAGAGATGAGAGACAGATTTGGCTTGCTTAGAAGAAATGTNGATTCTTAAGAATGTTTTATGTATAGTGTTTCATCTTGCACAGCATAGATTTGATCCATGCTTTCACCCACAGACAGAAGTGTACCACAATTATGAAGGAGTAGCCCTCATGCCCTTCTGGGGGCAGGAGAGGCAGTTCTTTGACTTGAAGTGCTCAGCAGGAGGTGTCCTAGGTAGCAGTTGCTCAGGAGAGGAGAGAAAGGTGGAGTTAGCTTCCTTGCTCCCTGGTCCTTCTGATTAGCCTTTTCATTCCAAGTGTTCTTCCCTGTGTGGCCTGGACTCAGCAAAGCACTGACCACCCAATGGGCTCAGCTAGGCAAATTCTGCCACCGACCTTCCTTCATTGACAGCTTGCTACTGCAGGAATTCTCTTCTTTAGAAGGACAATAATGTATGTGTTGATCTTATTACTTCTTATGAATGAAGAACCTAGACTTAATGCAGGCCACGTGAAAGAAAAGGGAGTTAAATTTGAACTTGATTCCATACAAACTCAAAACTTGTGCTGTCTGGACGCAGCTTTTGTGCTTCCCGTCCCTTCTGACCAGGAAGACGTGTGTGTGTGTGTGTGTGTGTGTGTGTGTGTGTGTGTGTGTGTGTGTTTGTTGGTGTCTCAGTCATTGCTGCCCATTTTATGGATTTTATTTAAACCCTCTAAACCATGCCCATGGCATGAGAACCATGGCTTTAATAAACTGTAGGCAATACTTTGGAGAAGGGTGCTATCCTCAGCAGAGTCTGCTTTCTTAAACTGCATTAGTGAGTGTGCTTTGTGGCCTTCCTGCATTTCCTGTTTGCAGCGTGTGAAGGCAGGGGCTTCTGGTGCATACCCTGTGCCCACAGCAAGTAACCAACAAATGTTGATGGGAATTGCCTGTCTCCACTGAGTGTCCTTGAGGACACACAAATGAAAATGATCACTTTCTAATCTGTGAATTTTCCAACAGCAAATCTGTAAGCAACTCAGCCTTAAACTTTAGCTCTTGACTCTGTATAGGTTTCTAGGCACAGAGATGCAATGCCCTGCTAGTGATGTTCTAGGCACAGAGATCCAATGCCTCACTGGTGATGTGGCACAGGATTTGGAGGCAGGTGTTCAGTTGCTTGTATGCATCAGCACGTGCATAGGGTCCAGCTGTGCCTACAAACAGGTTCCATCACTTANAGTTACATGTGCCTTCTTTGAAATCACTTTGCAGGGGCTGGGGGTGTGGCTCAGTTAGTAGAATGCTTGCGTGAGGCTCTGACTTCCATCCCCAGCATTGCATAAGCCGGGAATGGTGACACCATGCCTGGGATCCCAGTACTTGGGAGATGGAGATGGGATGATCAGATATTCAAGGTCATCTTCAGCTACATAGTTCAAGGCTACGTGAGAGCCTNTCTCAATACAAGTAAGTAAATAAATTAAACCCCATTGCCATGATTTCTCTTTTAATTGTTATCTCCNTTGCTATTTCATATGAGGTCTGAATGGAAATTCCTTTATTTTTTAATTGATAAAATTACATACATATACTTGCAGCTTGCAGCATGATGTTCTGAAATCCGTATACCTTGTGGGATGGTTAAACATGCCCCACCTCTCCTGTGGGTTACTGTTTGTGGTGAGAACACTTAATATCTACCCTCTTGGCATCACCCATGGATACAATACATGACCATTACTGCAGTCACTGTGTTGTACAGCTGGTTTCTTGAACTTACTTCTGCTGTCTGTTCATTTGCTGTTGACCTCATATAACCTTGGACTCACCCTGGGCCTGGCTGTACCCATGAACTTTGCCTGTTGTGTGCTACCCAAAGCAACACCGAGTCCTTCAGCATGCACCTCCATGAGAAGAGGTGACTGGAATATTTTCTTAGCTCAAGGTGTCATCAAGCAAGGGAAAATGTATATGTGTGCACGAGTTTGCAAGCCTGTGTGTGTGCTTCTGTGCTTGTTCATGTG
>LZPO01097416.1:90657-103702 GCA_001675575.1 Neotoma lepida
AAAACAACAAAAAAGTCACAAAACTAAACAATGGGTTAAAAAGAAATAATAAAAATCACTATCTCAACAGCAAATGCAGACGGAGAAATTAGACTCATTGGGGATATCCACCAATTGGTTACTTATTCCAAATGCAAAAAAAAAAGTTAATCTGCTTCTAATTAGAAGTCCAGGAAGTGGGTTAAACCGTCTAGGAGGCTTCACTGCTGACCTGGCCTGGTTAAAGGCATACAGCCATCAAGAAGGGGCTTCGTAGGTGCTTTATCCTCACAACCTCATTTAGCTGAGAAATTTTTATGTGAACTGGATGTATAACTATGCAAGATAGACATACAAACAAATATTTACTGATAATAAATCATAAAGAAATATATTTTAAAAACAAATTTGGGCATATGTATAATCTTACCATTTATTAAAAGTGAAAGCAAATTTGTGTACTAATGAGATAGATGTGACCATTTTTCTGTGACGAATTCAGATGAAGAACTCAGAATGAAGATGTAGGGCATCTTCAATGTTTTTCAGAGTTGATTGATATTTTGATTTTGCAATCATCAATCACGAAAATAGCACTTTGCATAAATATGCGGTACAAAATGGTAGAACTGTACATAGGGCCATTTCAGAAGCTGTTGGGAAGTCTGTCCTAACACCAAGCCAAAATTCATTTATTGACTTTTTTTTTTTTTAATGAAACGCAGGTCAGCAACATAAACAGCAATTTTGAGAACAGAGTATGCTTAGGCCTATTGTGGTGATACATGCCTATCCCAGCACACAGGAGGCAGAGGAAGGCAGATCTCTGTCAGTTGGAGGCCAGCCTAGACTAAATAGTGAGTTCCAGGACAGTAAGAGCTGCATTAGACAGATCTTGTTTGTTTGTTTGTTTTAAAGAAACAAATACTCCGATACAATAATCTAAAGACATGATAATTTGATACCCAACGAAGAATGATAACCAGACAATATTTAAAGTGTTTGTTTACAAAAAAAAAACCGAACAAATAAAAAAACCAAGGCCACAGTGAAGTCACTGGATGTAATACAGATGAGCACTGAGACACCTCAGGTTCAATTCATGTTCTATTTTGAGTTAATTTTTGGTTACTGTACACTCAGAAACATTCTACTCTTGCCAGAATTGTTGCAATCTTCACATTCAGTTACAAGGCCTTAAATGGAGTCACGACTCATCTTAGAAGCTGGGGTCTGGTCTGTGCTTCTGAGCCACTTGTTAAGGACACTGCAAGAAGCACAAGTACTCTTTGAAGGTCTGTCCTCACTGCTTTGACTGGTTCTTACCAACCAAACTGAACGGGGTCATTCCGAGTTGTCTATTGAGCATGACTGTGTTGTTACTGCCTACGTAATTTACTCCCTACTTCCTTTCAGCCTGTGTTGAAGTGACTTGAGGCTGTCTTTATAGACTTGCTTATGAACCCCAATTCCACCCTGACACGCTTTCACTCACTCCAGCGTTCTGGAAATCTTTGTCTAACTTCTACTGTGTGAGCCGTCCTCAGTGCTCAGCACTGCCAAGGGAGTGGTGGTTAAATAGAACAGTGTCTCCTACCCTTGTGGTACTTACAGTCTGGTATAGGAAAACCTGAGGCAAAGGCCCAAGGATGAAGCCTAAGGAGCTCTGAAGGTGTATATTACCAGGAAGTTAACCTAAGCTGAAAGGTTGGCACCTGATTAACCAACAGTCTGAGGCAGGAAGCCTGAGAGATGGGAGATGGGATGCAGGGGAGCAGGGTACACTAGTATGCCCAAGAGCAGGACGCTGGCCTTGTTCCTGAAAAAAAGAGCAAGATGAACCAGGAAAGGAGATGATCTTCATGATGGCGCAAGAGGCCTCTGGACGCTCACCCAGCCATCTGGTATCCCAGGGTGGTGATAGTCACTTCCTTCTGCAGCTGGAAACAATAGGGAAGCCACGGGAAGCGTGGGCTGAAGAAAGGCTAGACTGACCACAGCATCCTCTCCCGTTATCCTTTACACTTCCGTATGCAGAATGGACTGAGGGGTCGGGCCAAAACACGCTCAGTGGAGCCCAGTCCTCTGCATACGCTCCCTCATAAGGTTCGTTCTCCACACGCTCATCATAACGAGATAATTGTAACTTACATAAACTTTTCTATACTACTGAAACGGTTTTTGGTTTTTCCAACTTTTATTGTCAGCGTACTAGAAAATCATGGGGAAAAAGCTGCATTTTCACCACAACCATTTGTTTCACATTTAGGATCCCCCGCCTCCGTTTCTTCCGTGTACACTCTCTTTAGCATATCCCGTTGAGATGTGTACGATTTAGTTGCCCCTTTACTCCTCAATGGGACATTTAGGTAAGTTTTTACTGGGATGACAAGACCTGTGAAATGGTATCCCATTCTTTTTCATTTGCAGCAATGCAAGGCAGGGTAGGAGGACACGTTCTGTTACTTTCAACCCCAATTAGGTGAAAATCCCCCTTCACAAAGAATGGGAAGCCGCTGAAGTATTTGTATTAAGAGTAATGCATGTTGCTTAGGTTGTTAAAGAAATATTGATTTCTGACCCTTCCCTGAAATACTCAGCTTTCATTTTTCGTCTTTTTACATAAATTGTGTATATTGTGTTCCCCTCAGGGAGAACTTAAAAGCACTTTGTGTCATGAAGACTCCATTCTGGGATCTTATTACTTTGAGATGAATAAATGGAAGTCTCTCTGTCACTGGAACAGACCTATTTTTTTCCCCCTATGAAACAGGAATACAAGTTAAACGAGGCTGAATTTGGCCCCAGAACTTCTGGAGTTCGAAGCCAGTTTCTTACGGCCAAATTTAGCTTCCAGCTTTCAGTTGATGAGGCGCGTTGGCATATAGGAAATCTAATTTTTGTTCAGTGAGGCTTCTTAGATGTTAAGATAATTCTAGAACTTCTATTAGCAGATGTTGCCTAAGCCTGTCTTCAAGATGGGCTGCAAATTCTTGCTCAGAAACAATGCACCCGAAAGGTCCTTCACACCAGCCTTCTAGGCATGGGAAGAAACAGGACGGCATCAAACATTTCAATATGTTACAGGAAATGTTATAGAAAATTGGTCTTTAATGTTCCGATTGTTTCTTTTCTCTGATACTAGCCAGAGGCCAGTTAGTCAACTTTATATCCCCACACCTCATGCCCCTGGCATTTGAATTTCAGCAATCTCCTTGGAAATTTCTGGTTTGATTTTGGTTTAGGCTTTTAGTTTTCTGNTGCTTGTTTTTTCTTATTATTTGAGCACANAGGATGAGGAAATGAAAACTTCTAAATGTTTCTTATCTATTTATCTGTTGATGAAAATGTTGCTTTAAACACATTTAATATTACTAATTAATTTAGTCGCACATACTGTAGTTGCGTTAACACATTTTCCATTATCTGCTCTAATGTGATAGATACTGTACCCTCCCACAACCACCTTAACTTAAAGCTTTAATTGCTTTTCCCCAAGCCTCAGCTCATGTTTGATTTATCTGATTTCCTTGTATAAAGATTCTCCAGTTTACGATGTGTACACAAGTCATTAAATTGGTGTTGGTGCTTCTGCAGTGAACTTGCCAACTGGCTACAGCAGACATCCCTTTATGAATTTATGGCGGGGTAATAAAGACAAGTGTCAAAAGCCCCTTGTCTATGAGGACATCACTTTCGCTGAGCTATGTCAGGGACAGTGAGGCTGACGCTTCCACTAATTCGTAGAGCAAAGGATAATGCTGGCATTCAGGGTTTTCAAACTGTAGACAGTCTTTCTTACAGAATGCTCTCTCTCTCTCTCTCTCTCTGTGTGTGTGTGTGTGTGTGTGTGTGTGAGAGAGAGAGAGAGAGAGAGAGAGAGAGACAGAGAGACAGAGAGAGACAGATAGGCAAAGATGGAGAAGAAATGTTTACAATTTGATATGAATCTGTATTGTGTCTGTATTGTAGTTGAGGATTTAACCAGGGGTTCATTTTCATAGACCTGGATAGACGTGTATCTAGTAACTACCAGGACTATGGCAGTGACCCAGAATTTCTTCAGTAACAGTCAGTCCATAAGCTGTTTGAGGACAATGGCTCTTTCTCATTCTCCTCTATTGGTATTTCATTTTGCAAAACATAAGCCAAGTAAGACAATGATTGTTCTCCAGTACTAATCACAAGATGAAACTCACATCTTTTTAAAATTGTTAGTTATTGAAAGATCTTCAAAGATAATAGCTGTGAGTTTAGTTTATTCAAGGAGCAGACCAAAACATTCCTGAACCAAACCACAAATACGCCACTGAAAACTCTCTGTGTTATCAACCCTGCTTCCTGGGCAGCTAGATGGCTCCGTTGTCTTTGTCCTTGTTACTTCTCATTAACATTGGAAGTTGAAAGTCCAAAGAGTTGGTTCTTAGGATTTAACACATAGCACAGAAGATGTATCTTGACTCCAATGATCCTTGGCACCAGTACATTTTAAAAACATTTTTAAATGATGTATTTATTCTTATGTGCATTGATGTTTTGCTTGCATGTATGTATGTATGAAGGTGTCAGATCCCCTGGAACTGGAGTTACAGACAGTTGTGCTGTGTGGGCACTGGGAATTGAACCTAGGACCTCTGGAAGAGCAGCCAGTGCTCTTAACCGCTAAGCCATCTCGCCAGGCCCATGTACATTTGTTTTTATGTAGAAGATAATGTGCAAATAACTGAGGAATTAAGATAAAATTAAAGGGCCCAGAAACAGGGAAGAGTAAGTCAAATAAGGGAAATTCATTCCTGAGTTAGTAAAAAAGGATGGATGACCAGGGATATGGGGAGAGGAGGANAGGAAGGTACTCCAGATGGTGTTGAAGTTTGCGAAAGAGAGGAAAAGATTCTTTAATGTCATGTGGTTTTCAAACAGGCAAAAACAGGATTTTTTTTTTAAACTGTGGATGACAGAGCAGACACACTGGAGGAGAGATAGTGAGACTCATTTTTATCCTCATCGNCTCCCGAATTCTCACCCTTTCCAGGAGCTGTTTTCTTCATATGAGACAATTCAGATAATTAAATGTAATTGAGTCCAGGCTAAGAGAAGAAAATATACTGTGTGATGAGTAGGNTTGTAGACGATGAGGTCTTAAAATATTTGTCAGCCTTTACAAATCAAAATGATGAAGGCATCGTGGAAGAATCTTTAAATGCCTTTAACATGAAAAATTAAAACAAAATCAGGAATTTTTCGAGAGCTTGTGCTGTCTAATGTGACACACCCTTGTTGTTGGCTAGTGTGCATCTCACTGTGGTGAAAGAAGCAAAAAAGACATTTTTATTAGTCTTTAAGAATTTCATACATGTGTACAATGATTTCATTCATATTCACTTCCAAATCTCCCCAGATCCCCAACATGTCCCCTTCCAGCTTCCCGTCAGGAGGACTATTTTGGATTATCAGCAATCATCCACTCAATGGGACCTTCCACTCCAAAGTTAGCATCAAGACACATGGTAGAATAAAGAGGGGCTTGGAATAGAATCCCTTTCATTGAAGGCCTCACTCTTCCACCCCTCCTATCTGCTGTGCAAGGTGGTGCAGGACCTTTCTATGGATGAAAGAAATGAAGCATCACCCGGATGTGAGACTTTTTTTATTTCCCAGACCAGTAACTCTGTTTTAAATCAGAACAAACTAGATCCACAACTTCACCAACTACACCCATTCCTTTCCTCAAGAGATTCAGTCATCTGAAGGAGCATGAATCTCCTAGAAGCTTTTCATCGCTCCAGGGAGGTGTCACATCAAACAGCACAGGCCTTTGAGAGACTCTAGTCATGCCCATCTGTATCCTCAGGCCCCCATCTTAACCTGAAAATTCCCTCCTATTCTGCAACTGTACATCTGTTAGCACAGCCCTAGGCCATTTAGGCTGCGGAACTTCCTACATTAGCAGGAAATGGGTTGCTATTGACAAGACAGGCCTGAGAGATTTATTTCAATCTCATTTTTGAACTCCCAAGCTTATCAGAGGTCCTTTTCAATATACCTGATTCTAACAGTAAAAAGAGTTCTTTACCAGTATCTAAAACAATAAAAACATCTTTAAAAAGTTTGTGTGTGTGTGTGTGTGTATGTGTGCAAGGGTATACACATGTATACACATTCAGAGGCCAGGGGGTCAACCTCAGATATTATCCTATGAGCCCTCCACCTTGCTTTTGAGATAAGGTGTCTGACTTGGCCTGAAACTCACACAGTATGCTAAGTGAGCCAACCTTGGGGATATGCCTATCTGACTCCCCAGCATTGGAATTATAAGCATTCAAGTCATACCTGGCTTTCATGAGTTCTCATATTGGTTCAGNGAGCAGTTTACAGATTGAACTATTTCCACAGACCACCATATTTCTTTAGAAATAGAGAAAAAGGCTAGGCATGCTGGTGCATGGCTGTAATCCCAGTACTTGGGGGCCACAGACAGGAGGAGTAAGGGTCCAAACTCATATTTGGCTACACAATCAGTTCAAGGCCAAAATGACTACATGAGATCCCGTCTCTCCCCACCCCCACTCCCAATGTAGATAGAAATGAAAAATAACTTCAAAGTATTGGTTATGGAAACTTGGTTTGAAGAATAGTATGTTGATCAGAATGGGATTTGTTCTGATGTTCAGAAAAATGGCTACAGAAATTTCAATGGCATAACTCAATAAGAGATTTTTTTCCTTCAGCACCAGAGTCAATAGTGAGTTCATGCTGCCTCTGGAGTTAGCTGTCCACCACATGCAAGCCAACAGATAAGGCACCTTCAGCCTGTGGCACCTTACCTAAACAAGAATCCTCAGGACGGCAGCTGAGGACAGTGAGGCAGGGGCTTCATATCAGCCCCAAATCACACATAGCCCTCAATCACAGCCATTCATCAGGAACTGCTCAACTTGTGGGAAAGACAGCCATAGGAAGGCTGGGGACCTTTGTTTTCCATGTGTACAGAAAAGAGGAGAGCCAAAAATAATGAGAAGCATTGGAAATACCTCCAAGTTGGCAGTGTGTTGATGGTAACCATAGTGGGATTATATAGACAAAGAAAGAATGTGCTTTGGTTAAGATTTTGCATTTGTAATGCCAAGTCATGGTATGTTGCATTTGGAAATATCACCTGGGGCCAGATTGTGAAAACATTTGGGATGAAGGCCAAGACTCTTTTATTGGTGACATAGAGACATGCAGGTTTTGGGAAGAGTATGGATGATTCATCAGTGTCTTGAGGAGTTGCTAATGGCGATTACGATTACTGTAGTCCAGTTATACTCAGTTTAAAGGTATGAAGATTTTTTTTCCAAATTAGCTAGTTATGAGTTAACAATGACATTCAGGTGTCCTTGAGAAAATGCAAAGGACACGACTAATTCATTTCTCCCCCTTCACACGTCCCAGCTAAAGAACCTTTTAGTACTCTAACTTTTTTCAACTAAAATCTCTTTAAAGAACTCACCGCTGATAGAAAAATAACAGGCTGAATGATCACATACCACAGAAAACATTTGCTGGTGATATTCGTGAGCATTTCAAATGTGTTAAGCTATGTTAGGATCATAAGAGTGATGCAGAGAACTCCAGCTACGTGGCAGTGCAATGGAAATGATGGATGGTTCTGGTTTATGACTATATTTGCCCACTATGAATAAATAAATAGCCACTATTTGTTATGCNATTAATTACTGTGTGTCAGGCGCCATGTCAGTGTCTAAGCCTTTTAGCATGACCCACAAGGCTCAGGGTNATCTGGTGCCAGCTACACTGTAGTCCCATCCTTCTTAGCCCTTGTCACACTCACGCAGGACTCTGGGCTCTTTGCCATTGCTGCCTCGCAGCTGGCTCTGACTCCACATGAGTCTGCTCAAATGTCACCTTCTCAAAACACTCTCCTTGGCCACCCTCTACAAAACAGCAGCATCCCCAGCCACTTTCTCAGTAGAATGCCTGTTTTTCTTCATAAAAGTTACTGACGCCATATAGAATATATCCTCTATTTTTGTCCCTCGCTGGAATCTAAGATCCGGAGGGTCAAGGATGCATGGCTCCTGGAATAGTGCCTGGCATTCAGGAACTGTTCATTCACCTAATAAAGGACTGGTTTATACTGCATCAGACAAATGGAAAAGTCAAGGTTTAGGTGAACCAAGAGCTTCTTCAGTTCACAGAGAGTCCACAGCAGTTCTACCTGATTTCGGAGTGCCTACCTTTAGACACAGCACTCTCCTGGCAACTTACACCAGGATCTAGGCAATTACAAGTTGATGGGAAGATTGTTCCTTAAGACAACAGTTATCATGGCAGACATGGTGGCTCACACCTGTAATTCCAGCATGTGGGAGACCAAGGAAGGAAGGCCACAGCTAACCTGGACTACACAATGAATTCTTGTCCAGCCTAGGCTAAGAGTGAGATCCTGTTTCTAAAACAAAGAAAAACAATTTTTAAAAAAATTGTTAAGTCCAGAAATCAGATGTGAATGCTTTGAGCCATTCCTTGACACTAATGTTTTTCCTTAAGAATATGATAAATCTTTTTGCCTAAAGAAGTGACTACACTGCCCCTCCCCCCTTCTTGTGGAACTAATTGAGTGTGATCTTGAAAAGGGGATTTGCTCACATGGGCCAATGTTTCTCCTGTGGAGTGGGCTGCGTCCCAAAGAATTAGCCCTCCTCAAAATGAATTATTAACCCCAGTATCCTGGCCAAATTCCCACTTGGATAGCCTAGAAACTGTTCAAAACTTGGAATCTATTGAAATGAGCCTGGCTTGATTGCTGTCTCGGCATTAATCGTGATATAATAGAGTTTCTCTAGAGATCTGTGCACATATTATCCTAACTCATTTGAGTTCACTTTGTCTCTTAATTTTTTAAAATGTTCATCCCCTCGTGAGATATGGCCTGAATTTTTTAAAAAGTTTTCAGTTGTGTTTTTGAATATTCCTACACAAACAGCGGTGAGTTCCTTTTTCCCATGGCTTGCCAACCCTTTTTCCCACTTGAATGGCTAGTTAGCCGCCTGGTCATTAGCACAGCATGTTGCAGACATTAGCCACAGAAGCTTCCAGATTTCCAGCTCTCATGTGTAAGCATTGCCTGGGTTAGAAGCAAGGTGTGCTTGGTGGAATTTCTGGCATTGTCCAAGTTTCTTCAAGCTTATGTTCTAATGGGAGGTGCATACAATTTCTAAAATTTAAATTAACTGACCGATTGGTGAAGCTGTTTAGGGTTCCCATGAACACCCTAAAATTACAGCTGTTAAATTGTTCAGCAGTTTTAGTTGAGCCCAGTTGTCATGGCCATGAGTAGGTATATCACAATGCCCCGAGCCTTCTTGATAGAGAGGTATAGGATTACTCAAACTACTAAATCCCTGAATCACTTTTCTTAGGTAAGATTAAAACAGAAATGCACTGGCTTAGGCTGGAGAGGTGGCTCAGAGGAAAAAACATTTTCCTCACAAGCATAGGGATCTGAGTTCAGATCCTGGGAAACCATGTAAAGCTGGATGCAGTGTTATAGCACACACATCTGTAATCCCAGTGATGCATATGCAAATTTACAGGAACACACACATGTGTATGTGCACACACACACACACACACAGAGGGGGAGAGAGAGAGAAAGAGCAGAAATCCATTGTATTTTTTTATGGCAACTATAGACCTCATAACTAACCAGACCTTACCAAGATCACCATTATTTTGGTCTGACAATTGGCCTTGCTTGCCTTGAGTTGACACAAAACTTCAGTGGCCTTGCATTTTGCTATAATGGGTAACATCGATAGATTCTGTATCCTGAACATTCATTCTAACCTATATTTACATTAGAAATAAGATTGAGGATTTTGCTAAAAGACAAAAAAAAATATTTCTAGAAAATAATTTGCATAGATTTTTGCAGCACAAAGAACTAGAAACTTAAATGTTTTCATTTAATTTTGGACCACAAAAGTAGTAAGCTGTGAATGTTTCCTGCCTTCAGGTCTCTTCCTCTGTAGAGGGAGATGAGACAATGGAGATGAGCCATGTGCTCTCAGAGCCTCAGCAGCTAATATTAGAAAGGTGCCTGGGAAATGACAGTGGAGGGAGCTATAAATGCAGCTGTTAATGGATTTATGTGTCCATCTCCCTTCTTCCAATCTATTTCTACCAGTGTTTTCCAAAAACTTTCCCGGAATGCCACCTGAGTGTGACCTGATGACANGGAGCACATGTGTTTCCTGAGTTGCTTGAACGTTTCCAAAGAGTATCTACACTTCATATTCAACTGTTTATTTGCTAGAGTGTTAAATAATGGAAAGTCTTACTGCCTTGAGTGACGGTTATATGCTTCTACCTATATTGTGATGAATTATGTGGGGAGTTTCTACCAGCTTTCACCACCTTTGTGTTCATCAATTTTTGTCTAGAAATATATAGTTCCTCCTAGAAAATCTATTTTGGGTTNTTCAGTCATGTTAATAACCTGTTGGAGTATATGCTTCTAAATNAGTAACACACAGAAATTCCCTCACCCCTTGCAGCTGGTCTCTTGCCAGCTAGGTGGCTGTACCTACTAATGTGCAAGTGTAAATAAATACCTGAGCTCGGATACCCTGTATGAAGGTATGCCTGCCTCAGCCTCAAGTAAAGCCCTGAAAAATACTCCTTCACTTACCGAGGATTTATCTAGCTCTTTACTTTCCAAGACTTCCCTCTACATGGACACACAGTAGGACAGGTATGAAAGCCCAAGCAATTGTTTGTAAATCCTCTGTGAAGATGCTTCATTTGACATTTCCTATAAACTTTAGATTTCTTGCTTTAAAAAAAAGTCAGAAAAGTNTTAGTCCCTTGGGAGGATGGGATACAGAGATTTATAGGCATGTGAGCTTAAAAGGACTGGTGAGGTGGCCCAATGGGCTCAGGCATTTACATGCAAGTCTAGCAACTTGTTTGATCCTTGGAACTCAGATGAAGGAAGATAGAGAGACCAGACTCCATCAAGTAGTCCTCTGGCCTAGACACACACACATACACACACCACACATGGCTTAGACACACACACATTCCACATCCATACACATACACACACACCACATGCACACCATATACACACATACACACACACATACACCACACACACACTACACACACACATACACACACCACACACACACACACACACACACACACACACACACACATACACACACACACACCACACACACACCACACACACACACACACACCATATATCTACACATACACACATACAAGTTGGCATGTGCACCCCTTCCACATTCTCATACATATCATTAGCACACACAATAACAATAAACAAAATACTTGTAATTTAAAAAGAACATTCTCTTATAACTTGCTTTAACAAATAACAGTGTACTTGAGTAATTTAACTTGAAGTTGAATATATTTATGTAACTCACAAGGAGAAGAGTATTTACTGGCAAATTTTACAGTCACATGTAGTTGGTTTCTCAAAAGTCGGAGGAGTTAAAGAATGGCCGGGCGGTGGTGGCACTCGTCTTTAATCCCAGCACTCGGGAGGCAGAGCCAGGCAGATCTCTGTGAGTTCAAGGCCAGCCTGGTCTACAGAGCGAGATCCAGGACAGGCACCAAAACTACACAGAGAAACCCTGTCTTGAAAAAACCAAAATAAAAAAATAAATAAAGAATGGCCTATCTCCAGAAGAGAGTGTCATTCTAAGGTTCCATAACACTGCCAATGTTCTACCCACTTAAATGCCCACGGGAGGTCTATGCTTTGTTGACTCCCAAAAGGCCTTACCCTTTCTGAGGAGTGGATGGGGGACAGGTGGGAGAAGGGAGAGAAGGGAGAGGAAACTGTGGTTGGTGTGTAAAATAAATTTTAAAAATTTAGTAAAAAAACATTTTTTTAAAGAATTAAAGAAACAAATACCCAGAGGAGACTGACTGTTTCCAACTTAAGGAAGATAAAGAGAGCATAACCGGTCAACTGCTGAAACCCCACCGTCAGTCTGTCCCTATACCACTTCAGACCCCTAGCTCNTTAAGCACCTGGACCAGGGGGCACAGCTGTCCTTCAGCGTGTAATCATGCAAATGTTCTCACAATGGGATGTTCATGGGGTTACCCACCATGGTAATAGTGTGTTCTCCCACTACTTCATGATTGGCTACCTAGGTGAGAGAAAAGATGGAGACCTTAGAAACTAGTGGTTTATACGTTTCTATGCCAGTATTCTGTTTGCGTTGTGCACTGTATGGAAACTTTACACTTCCAAATTCCTGAACTGAAAACCTCCTTTCTACGGTTTCTGCCAGGTCAGACCTGATACTGAATAGATAATGAGTGCCAGGTGGAATTGCCTAAGGAGGGAAATTCACTAATAGAGTGTCCTGGATATCCACACTAGAACTGAGTCATGACATATATGGGAGTCAACGTGGTTGGGATGTTGACCCTACCTACACTTTCAAGTCCTTTGAGATGTTTTATTTTATCCTTTGTGTTCAAAACTGCCCAGGGAATTAAAGAAAGTCAAGCCTGCAAGTAGTGCACTTCTGAGTTCTATCATGTGAGCTTCTGTAATGCCGGGTTCTAGGTTCTGTAATGTCAGGTTCTAAGTTCTGTCATATCATCTGGGCATTTAAGATGATGTGCCCTCTGATAAAATGTCCTCATTTAAGAAAAGCATAATGCTTCCTTGATATATACATATGAACAGTATTTTGAATTTGCTTAATGATTTTCTGGGGCTTATTTCCTGCCATGTGGTAATCCTTAAGTGTTTTGCTAACTCAGAGAACTCAACCTACTCAGCTTATGCTACACAAGGGTCTACTTCTATTACTCAAATAGAAAGGTTTAAATAATTCAGATATTTAAATAATGAACATGATTGAATCAGTAACACATGCAGATCTCCTTTTGAATGGAAAATTATTTTCTATAGTCAGAGAACCTTTCTCTTGAAGGCTAATGGTCTTTCAATGTGTCAGATATGAGTCAAGGCAAACTTGACCTGCTGTACACAGCAGATATC
>LZPO01097417.1:25562-41282 GCA_001675575.1 Neotoma lepida
ATACAGGACCTTGGTGCGCCAGTGGCGCTGCACTTTGTGTCCTTTGTGTTTCCATGCCTTCCTCCACGTAGCTTTCAATAAATTGTATGATGAGAAAAAAACAGAGTGCATCCCTTAGACACGTGAGTCTGGAGTGTTTTCGCCAGTGAAGGACCAGGAACTGAGCCCGGAGAAGTGGAATTGCAGACCTCTCAATTGCCAAGGTGCTGTTGACGGCACCACCACCCAGTCAGACAGGTTCTCTGCCTGAGGTGATTGGAGCAACACAGGGCTGGCCTAACCAGATGTCAATGCCATTGGGATTCGTGATTTTTCACAATATTTATTTTTATGTCCTTTTATGTTTTCNTTTATGTCCTATACAAATTCCTTTGGGATACCTATTTTTGTAAAAATAAAAGAAAAATCGTCTTCAAATAAAAATACGAGTAATTGTTAAACAGATATCATTTGAAAACTAGTCGGATGGCTGACGTTTAGAAAAACAGTTAACAGGGAGTGACTCAGGGTACAATCCCAGCCCCTCCTTGTAACTTGCACCCTCCCTATGAACAAACTTCTCTGACCTTTAATATTCTCTGTGAAATGGAATTGAAGAGTTCCTACCTGTGAAAAGAAGTGTGGCTGAGAGGGAGAATGGTTTCATTTTTCCTAAGTACCAACGCACCTGAAACTGGCCCACCCATCCAAAAAGAACCTCATAGTACAACATCCTCATCCACGAAGGAGCTGAGATTAGTCTTATTCTTGTTCTTGATGTACCAGGAATGACTAAAAATATCCAAATATGCATGGCCTTTGCGTGACTTCTGAAGTCTAGTATTTGTTTGTCTTTGAGACAGGGTTTCTGTGTAGCCCTGGCTATCCTGGAACTCACTCTGTATACAGGACCAGGCTGGCCTCAAACTCACTGAGATCTGCCTGCCTCTGCTGGGACTAATCACCACTGCCTGGCTGAAGTCTAGTATTTTAAACTTAGTTATGTACAGTAGAGACACTCCTGAGTAATCAAGACTTCAGTTAATGGGTGGTTTTAGGGTTTTGTTTTGTTTTGTTTTTTGCTAAAGAATATCCAGATTGGAGCCGGGCGGTGGTGGCACACACCTTTAGTCCCAGCACTCGGGAGGCAGAGGCAGGCGGATCTCTGTGAGTTAGAGGCCAGCCTGATCTCAGAGCAAGTTCCAGGACAGCCAGGACTGTTTCACAGAGAAACCCTGTCTCGAAAAAACAAAAACAAAAAGAATATCCAGATTGTTATAATTAGCTGAGAAGTGATTATTTGGCATAAAAAGTATTTGCTGTATTANTAAAAGATAAGGCAAAACTAAGGGAGTCCTGCAGTTTTACTAACATTTTTATTGTTATCTCATATTTCAGTCTCTATCCTCATCTCTACTCAAGAGCATACATTAATTTTCGGAACCCTGATGACATCCTTCTGTTCAGAGATCGTTTTGATGGATATATCTTCATTGGCAATAAAGGTTAGGTCCTCTGTGTGTGTGTTGTACACTCCTCTGTGTGTATATGCCTCTGAGTGTGTACACTTGTGTATCTGTGTGTATGTACACTCCTGTGTGTATATGTCTCTGTGTGTGTATGTACAATCCTGTATGTGTTTGTGTACACTCCTGTGTGTATACACCTCTGTGTGTGTATGCACTTGTTATCTGTTTGTGTATGTACACTCCTCTATGTGTGTGTATACTTGTGTATCTCTGTGTGTGTATACTTGTGTATCTCTATGTGTGTATACTCCTCTGTGTGTGTGTACACTTCTGTGTCATGTTGTAATTGTGGAGATCACAGGACAGCTTGTCAGAGTCAGTTCTGTCCATACTGTATGGGTCCCAGGGATCTACCTTAGGTCATTAGGCTTAGTAGCCAAGTACTATTGCCCACTAAGCCATCTTGCCAGCCCCAGCTCNTNCTTGTCCCGTCTTCATTCTGCACAGTTGAGGTTTGCACAGAATGTATTCCCAAGTAAGTTCTACCTNTAACATCAGAGGAGTTGCATTACTCACAAATTTTAAAATACTGCTCAGTGGGTTTAATTCTGAGGCAGAGTGTTCCATGTGTTGCTTAAAGCCTATTAACAGAGAACATTTCTTTATATGTTCATCTTCCTTCCCATTTAACAATAAAATCAGTTCCTGCTTCTTGCTTATTCACTCTTTTGTTTGAAACAAACCCTACATAGTAGTAATACATGTCCTGAAGTCTCCAAACCCTGAAGCCCTATGTCTCTTTTAAGCAGAGTAATTTCCTTGAGCCTGTATAACAGTTCAATAGTTGAATGGACATCGTAACATTAATTCTTTTTTAAATTTTATGTGTATGTATGTATACCATGTGTGTGCAGGTATCCTCAGAAGCCAGAAGAGGGCATCAGATTCCCTGGAACTGGAGTTANAGATGTTTGTGAGCCACCTAATGTGAGGTGCTTAAACCAAATCCAGGTCCTATGCAAGCACAGCAAATGCTCTTAACCACTGAGCTCTCTCTAGCACATAACATCTGAAAATTAAAGTAGTGGATTGTAACAACAACAACAAAAGCCCAAAACAACAACAGCAACAAAAACCTGAGTGGTGATACTTCCTTCATAAATTATTTGAAAGTAATATGGAGTAGCTGGGTTTCCTCCCCTTTCAAGTGAGCGGTTTGAGGTTGTGAATGAGTCCTCAGGGCCACGTCATGTCTTAAGTGTCGCTTCTTTGCCACCTGCNCTTCCTGAAGCAGTTACCTTGACATCATCGTGCTTTGTCTCCATGTAAGTTAGATNGTTGTTTTCCAAAGTGAATATAGTAGAATTTCATAATGACCTTTGGAATCTGTCTCCGTACAAGGCCTGGAGTATCCTGCAGTGGTGGAGTTTGCTCCCTTCCAGAAGATTGCCAAAAAGAAGCTGAAGAAAAAGGATGCCAAGACTGGAAGCATTGAAGATGGTGAGTTTTGCTGAGGCGGAATTATAAACCCACAGATGAAATGTGCACATCACACATTGTCTGTAGCTGGAGAGGGGGTGTATTCATTCATTCATTCTGTTTTAAATTTACAGATCCAGAATATAAACAGTTTCTNGAAACATACAGTTTGGAGGAAGAAAAAACCAGCTCTAGTCCTGAGACACTTCTAGGAGAGATAGAAGTGAAGACAAGAGAACTCCTTGGTCTGTTTTGCTCATTTCTTTATTGAGATACTTACTAATGGAGTATATATTTAATTCTCCTTTTTTTCAAGATGAGGATAAAATTCCTTTTTGTTATGGACTTGNTATAAACAGTATTTTCTACTTTNGACAAAAGAGCGATAGGGTGGGGAAATATTTTTGAGCCTTTGTTGATAAACACGATGTGTTTAGAGGCCATCGTTTAGAATGATGATGCTTCCTAAGACAAATGTGTGCTCTTGGCTGGGTCAGAGAGGAGCTTTTGTCACAGTTCTGACTGTCAGCAGCCATGAGAGGACCTCCGGAGCCTCTGGAGACAAGATGTTTTGCTCGGATATGAGGCTGCTTTGCTGCTTTGGCAGAGTAACAAGCCTTCCAAGGAAGCTAAGCAGTCAGTCAGTGNATAAGCCTAGCCAGCGTCCAGGGTCTGCTTGAACTCCATTCACGCTTCCTCCTACAGTGGTGGGGTTAGAAATGTTTGTCTCCTGTAGTAGGCCCCAGAAAACACACGTGCAGACATGAAACAACTTTATTTTTCACCAGGCACTCTTGGTTTAGTCTCAGACACACCTGAATGTTCCATTTCTGGCTCTTCTCAGGATCAAAACCCTCTTCTCAAGGGGCTGGAGGGACGGCTCGGAGGTTAAGAACATCCATTGCTCTTCCAGAGGACCCAGGTTGATTCCCAGACCCCAGATGGTGCCTTACAGCCATCTATCACTCCAGTACCAGGGGATCCAGGGCCGCCTTCTGGCCTCTGTGGGCACGGCACACACATGGCGCACAGACATATATGCAGACAGAACACCCATACACATAAAATAAAGATTTAAAAAACAAAACAAAACCCTTTTCTTGAGGCCTGGCATCCCTTATGTGTTCTGCTCACCTGTCAAGACTTGTATAACANCTCAGGTGTGATTGGTTTGTTAGTCTCCACATGAATTCCCTGCTCGGTTTCCTCCCTCGGTTTCCTCCCCCACTTCCATGGTTGAAATATATTGTCATCTTCATAGTTGCAGGATAGAGACGGTTAGAAATTGAGAATATGGTGAATACAGACCATAGAGTCTGGAGCTCTAGGAACAGAGTGTACGCTTGTGTAATTGAAGAGATGGAAGAAACCCTAGTGTTGAGACCTGAGACCTGGATTCCTGCCAGGGAGCGACATCATTGCTCTGTCCACAGTGGGTGGTGGATGCCAGNAAGAAGCTCTGTTTAAGTGTTCCTTGTTACAGGGTCTGTCACTACAGGCCACTTTTGAGACATCTTTTTTTGTGGGTCGGATTCTAGTTTTGTTCCNGCAGAGGGCCTCTGTCCTTGTCATCTCAGTGCCTGTTATATTGCCAGTAGTGCTTACTTATTGATGACACAGTGCTCGGGACTGACTCTTAGCCTAAGGCCAGTGGTTCATCCATTCCAGACATGGACTGTGGAGGCTGCTGCAGTAGTGGCTGCTTCTGCTTTTCAGTTTGAATCTTCACCATGTAACTGAGAGTAGTTGCCAATATTTTCTTAGCTTTTCACCTTCTGTGGAGTCTCCTGAACAAGCCTAACAAATAAGGTTTGAATAAAATCATAATAAACTGACGTTGGCAGGAGGTCTCTGGAATGGACAGACCTAGGATTAGCTCTGAGACTTGGTACTTCCTAGCCTCAGCAAACCTCATCACCTCCTTGAGCCTTGTAAAATGAGGAGGGAAGTGTATCCAGGTTACTAAACTTTATCTTGGGATCCATTGTTTTGTTAGTCTGATAGCAAAAGTATCTCTTTAAANTAAATTCGTTTCTGCCAGAGTGATTACATCCATGGCCCCAGCACCTGCCATAGAATGTGGGCCTCTGACCATGTCCACTCTTAAGGCTGACTGCCATTTGATCTGTCAAGTCAGGGTATCAGAGGTCTTTGGTTTGAGTTAGGGACCCATGTCTGGGGGCTTTCTCACAAATTTCTGCTAGTTCCTGAACCTCACAGTTCTGGAAATGTCATGCCAACTCTCATGTGTGTCCAAGGATTCTTCACAGTNCCATTCAGTCTGAGATCGTGAAGATCTGNGGAGCAGACCCAGACGATTCCCACCTCCTCACCCGTGTCCTTACATGTNGAAGCCATGGAACGCCTCCCATTTGGAGCTGGTCCCTCTGGTGACAGACACCTGTAGGCCTGTACATGCTGGGGCACCTGACAGTCCAGTCAGACATGAGGGGTGAGGAGCAGGAGAGGCGATGTAAGGCCGAAGCTGTGGATATGTCCTCTAGACAAGTGGGATGGCTGCTTTTGTTGGTCAGCAGTGCCGTATGGAATCATTTTCTAGACTTGAGTTCTTAGCGTTAATGTCACATTATTCTGGTTTTACTGAGTGTGAAAAGATTGAATAGCTGAAATGATAAGGACCAGAAATGTTCTGTTTGGGACTTTGGAATGTTTGTATATATGTAATAAAATATTGTGGAGATGGAACACAGGTCTAAAAGTAAAACTGTGTTTTCTGTGTGTTTTAAGCACATAGTGCAAAGGCAGTTTTATGCATTTGTAATGCATCTCTGTCTGACTGACCTGTCTCATAAAATCACACAGAATTTTCCACTGTGTCATTATGTCAGTCCTCAAAACTTTAGTTGAAGGCATTTCAGATTTTAGATTTTTGAATTAGATTGGATGTATTAAAGTCTCTGTGTTATTGGGGCTGGGGAAATGGCTGGGTGGCTGAGAGCACTTGTTGCTTCTGCAGAGGACCTGAGCATTCCCAGCACCCACCTGGCAGCTCACTACCATAACTAACCAGTTCCAGGGAATCTGACACCCTGTTCTGACCTCCACAGGCACCAGGCATAAACATGGTACATAGACATACATGCAGACAAACACTCATACAGATAGAGTGAAACTAAATAAACCTTAAAAAGAAAACACTAAAAATTGGAAAAGCAAAAAAATCCAACAGTTTGCATGGCATCAAAGTAAATATGTAAATGCTATTTATGATTCTTCAAAGTATAAAAAGATACTAGTAACATTTGAGAAGCTTTAGGTATCACACACATACTACATTTTTTTGGCAACTATGTGAGCAGTATTAATGACTACTTGAAGAAAAAGAATCTTGTGTCTTTTTCTTCACTGTTGCCTGTGCTCCGGAAAATAACCACTTACCTATATATAGTCCTATAAACAGCCCTAGGTAAACTCACTGGGTCACCACACAACAAAACAAGGTAGACCATGGAAGTAGGAGTGTTAGCTGGGAAGAGAAAGGGGTCTGCAGGAGCGGGAGGGGTCAAGGGCTGGTCATGGAGCGTTAATGTGATTGAAATACATTATATACATGTATGAAAATGTCATAATGACCTATTGTTGTGTATAATTGGTGTCTGCTAGTAAAAAGCTTGAAAGAATGGCATGCCTACTGTACGCAAAATTATCAGTGCTGCCGGGCGGTGGTGGTGCACGCCTGTAATCCCAGCACTCGGGAGGCAGAGGCAGGNGGATGTCTGTGAGTNCAAGGCCAGCCTGGGCTACCGAGTGAGTTCCAGGAAAGGTGCCAAAAGCTACACAGAGAAACCCTGTCTTGAAAAACAAACAAACAAACAAACAAAAAAATTATCAGTACCTCCAAATTACTTGAATGTGTAATAATAGAATAAGAATGCCCCTGGGTACAGTGCATACTCATGTAAATTTTAGAGATAATATTCTTCCCCTAATTATTTTAATATTAAATTGGAAACACGTATTTAAAATAAATCTCAATTTAGAAGTGATATGTGATGTGTTACAATTTCTGTTCTTTAGCCAGAAGAACCACACCTCTTTTGGAATATATTAGAAATAGAAAACTAGAAAAGCAGGTGGGTGACGTTTTACCTGGTGACTGTCTCTCCTGTGCTTGCTGTTTCCATCCTCGAAATCAACACGTGTGTTTGTCCAAACCTTCAGAGAATTCGAGAAGAAAAGCGCGAAGAGCGGAGGAGGAGGGAGCTAGAAAAGAAGCGTTTACGGGAGGAAGAGAAAAGGAAAAGGAGAGAGGAGGAGAGGTGTAAAAGGAAAGAGGCGGATAAGCAGAAGAGAACCGAGAAGGAAGTGAAGATTAAGGTAATATTGGGGAAACAGTTCTTCTTTTTCCTCAGAGTGTCGTTCTCTTAGAGTGATTAGGCCATCTAAGTATTTTAACTCTTTANAATCATAAAACATTCTCAGTTAATCCAGCCCTTTATCAGTTCTTTTATCCATTCTTCAGCACTGGCCTCAGACGTTCCCCTAAGCTCAGGCGTCCTTACACAGCCTGCGTGTGCTGAGGTGGTAAAAGGCAGGAAGGAGGCTCTGGCCTCCCAATGTGGAATGGGTCACAGCACCCGAAGGGTCCCTGCCTTAGATTTCCCCGAGAACTCCCTGCCGGGCTTCTCTGTGTCCTACCTCAGCACCTCAGAACTCAGACTCACACCCAAGGCTCAGCACTAGGCAGCACCCATAGCTTTCACCCTCATGTCCAGTTTTCGCCATGACTGATGTATTCATTCACATGGATTGAAGAGATTTTCTACTCAATATTGGCCAGAATTGGAATCAACCCTTCTTAGGATTTTTTAAACTGAGATTTCAGCCCGGCATGGTTTCACCTTACTCCACGGAAGATTTAAAGTACCTTATTGGGGTTCTGAAGAACCATACAGTATAAAGAAAGTATCAACTATCAATAGCTGTTACTTTTAATACATAAGGAACATGTCTATGGTTAGCAAAGTCTGTATGTATGCACCACATAGTGCCTGGTACCTGCAGAGGCCAGATGAGAACATTGGATGCCCTGGAGCTGGAGTTAATGATGGGTGTAAGCCACCATGTGGGTGTTAGAACCTAATCCAGGTCCTCTTCAACAAGTGCTCTTAACCAGCAAGCCATTTCTCCAGCCNCATGACCTCTGTTGTTTTTAAAATTGCATAGTATCATAGTTGTAGAGCGAATCTTAAACGGTCTTATTAATTGAAAACACCAGGCCAGGTATTGAGGTAAATTCTGAATGATCAGAGAGACAGAACAAGCCACAGCCAACCTCACCTTGCCAACTCCTCAGGTGATCTTGTTTCCTCAGACTGCAGGCTTCTGAGTCTTCACCCAAATGAATCTCAGCTGAACTGCTGCTCAAAGCCTGAAAGCTTAAGAGGCCTTCTAGCTTCTGGTTTCCACACCTTATATACCTTTCTGCTTCCTGCCACTACTTTCTAGGATTAAAGGCGTGTGTCTTTCTCAAGCAAAGACATGAGATCTCAGGTGCTGGAATTAAAGGTGTGTGCCACTGGAATTAAAGGTGTGTGCCACCATGCCTGGCTGTTTCCAGTGTGGCCTTGAACTCACAGAGATCTGGATGGATCTCTGCCTCGGGAATGCTAGGATTAAAGGCATGTGCTACCGCTGCCTAACCTCTATGTTTAATCTAGTGGCTGTTCTGTTCTCTGACCCCAAATAAGTTTTATTAGGGTACACAATATTTTGGGGGACATAATATAATCACCACACATAGTAGCAGTGAAGTCAGGGAACCTGACCAAAACTATAAGAGGAGAAGACTAATGGGCAGGGATAGTATTCAAAAAGCTACTCACAAGGGGTAGAGATGTAACTCAGTCAGTAGAGTACTTGCCTAGAGTGGGTTAAGCTGTGGTTTTGAATCCCAGTACCACATAAGCCGGGTGTTTGAGCATAAGCCTATGTTGCCAGCACTGACTAAGAGACAGAGACAGGGAGCTCAACAATTCAAGGCTGGGCTGAGTTAGATAGCAAGAACTTGTCTCAAAAAACAAAAGGGCAAGGATGGAGAGATGCTCAGTGGTTAGTTAGCACTGGAGAGATGCTCAGTTGTTAGTTAGGAACATGAGAGTGTGTGGGTTCCTGTAGTGGAGGTTTTCACTGCCATATAAACAGGAATTAGAGGACAAAACAGAAAGACACACGGCACAACAGAGCTTCCAAGGGCATGTTTCTAGTGACCTATTTCCAAAATAGTACCTCTAGCTGGAGACCAGGGGTTTAACACATGAATTTTGGGGAAAATTTAATAGTCAGACTTAACAATGATTATGAGGTTAACTTGTATAGTGACTTCATGTAAGGACACTTTAATGTTGGCACAAGAACAAAACCACCTAAAATGTTGCTCAGAATTTGGCTCCATTAGCAGGGTATGTGTGTACTAACATGTAAATCAAAATTGGATCACTGTGGAGACCCACAGAGGTTTCCTAGTGAGATCTGAGCTTGCTTTACCCAGCAAGGCTGCATAGGGGAATGACCACAGGCATGGTTACCAGGTGTTTGGAAGAGGGCTGTACTTAGCTGTGTGGTGTGCTTTGATCTAGCAAGGGGGAGATCTTTTGCCCTGCCCTTTGGCATTGTTATAAAAAGCCCTTTTGAAAAGACAGAAGGGGCCAGTGGATTTTGATCTAGGTCCTCCCGAAGCAATGCTGTGTTTCTGTCTGTCTCCTCTCTGCTATCTTTCTATCTAAAAGTTTATTCCTCTCTCCTCTTTATAGGAACCCTTTAAAAGGTGGGAGCTGGCCTCCCACAGATCAATAGTGCACATTTTGTTTTATAGTGTTCTTTTGTTAAATTGGATGCCGTTATTTTAACAGTCCTACATCATTTTTTATAATTGTAAAGATTTCATTGATAGTGTCATATCAGCTGGGTGGCAGTTGTTCTTATTTTTGATTTTTGGGCCTACAACAATTCCTTTGCTATTTAAACATTTGAGCGCAATATTGGTATATATTTTTAATATTTAACAATTTCTTTTATGATATAGCATTGAGTAATATTTTATTAACATTACAATTTCTCAGCTTCTTAAAAAGCTGGAAGCAGGAGAAGAAGCAACCACAGAGAAACCCAAAGAAAGAGGTGACTCAGTTGGTACTGGAGAGGAAAAGCAGGAAGCCCGGCCAGTGGAAGGCCTGCCGGAGATGCCTGGGGAGAGGTGAGCGTGCTCTTGTTCCTGTGACTGCCTCCTGCCCCCAGGGTGGAGTCATAGCGCCAGTGCAAGTTGTATACTCTTCACACTGCCCTTGGACTCTGAGAATTCTGCCAGAATATGCTAGCATGTTTGTTTCTGTAGACCATGCCAGGAGTTTAGTGAGCATTGAATCAGCAGTCTCTAGTAGCTCTTCAAGCCAGGAACGTTTCCTGTTGCTTCCTTAACTGTGACTTCTTGTGCATCTCCCTTCTCTTCCGTAAGACTTCCTTCCTAGATGTATGTCTGCAGGGTCTGCCTTCTGAGTCTTTCGTTCTGTGTGATTTCTACCTAGTCATTGCTTTCCTTTGTGTTTTGAGATTTCCCACACATTTTATTCCAGCTCCCCTACAGATAATCTGTGATTAAATGTCAGCTACCTACAACCACAAATTTCAGAGTCCCATCTTTTAGGGCTGGGCAAGTTTTTTTGGGTTTTTTGTTTGTTTGTTTGTTCTTGTTTTGTTTTTGTGGTAGAGCAATAGGCCTTAAATATTGTAATTCCTCCCCTTAGGTCTGTCTTTTTGTTGGTCTTGCCTCCTTATCTTTANCTGTTCATGACATGGTTTCATGGGAAGAACTCAGCCATGAAGATGGCAGGCATAGCCCCTTTCCCTGAGTATCATACCTGCCACATACACCCAGGCCTGCCTGACCTAGGGTTTCTGCCGTTTGTTGGATTATCAACTTTGTAATCTTTACACTTTGATTTGGGTTGTAGTATTTTAGTGTCACTGTTTATGGTACAGCAGTACCTGTTTTTGTTGTCATACAGTCCTCACTTGTTCCTATGCCTCCTTTGTGGATAAGCCACAGAGGGGATATGGTGGTGGCTAGGAGGCAAAGACTTCAAGAACCCCAAAACCAAGTAGCCATATGCTTACTCACTATTCATTTAGCCTTAGAGATGCATAAATTAGTCCACCTAGCATAATTAACCTTCAGTTCATTTGCCTGTGCTTAGAGCAGAATAAAACTGTTGGGGCTATATTGCATACACATGTCTGAAAACCTAGAATGTTACTCATTTAGTTAAGGTGTAAAATGGGGATCGCATTTCCTTTGGGAGAGTTAGGACAATTGTCTACATACCTCAGCATTATGTCATTACATACTTGTCATTCAGATGTAGTAGAGGATATTATTTGTCCATCTTTTCCATGTCCGTTGTTAGATGCTTACTGTGAGCCCATTGCTGCTAAACTCAGCCCTGTAGTGATGGGCTCAGCTCCTATACACCCCTGTAGTGATGGGCCCAGCTCCTGTACACCCCATTCAGAGTCTAGAAGGGAGACAGATAACCAGCCACCTACCTACAGTTAGTTATTGACCGTTTGTATTGACTCACAGGTTACAGGATGGCAGTGATAAAGAGCAAAGGGACAAAAGATTTCGAGAGAAAGAACCTGAAACTCCAAGATGTCACCCAGATGCTTGCAGAAAGCACAACAGTCACTCTGAGTTTGCCAGGTTTTCCAGGAGGAATGAAGACGAACCAAAGTGGGGGAAAGGCNTCACCCAGGATAGAGGGAAAAAAGGGAGCCAGGATGGGAGTGTCCTTGTGGACAAGGCAGAGAGAATGAGCAAGGAGCAGAAGGAGTATGACAGCCTAGGACTAAGAAAGGAGCGCCTGGGGAACAAGGTTGCGTAGTCCATGCCTGGGGAACAAGGTTGCGTAGTCCATTGGGCCTGTCTTCCCTGTCGATATGTGCCAAGAGTATACAGTGTGCCTCAGAAGTCTCATAATGACTTTCCCCAAATGAAAAGGAGACAAGAAAAATCTGCCTAGGTGTGTAGAGGTCCAGGGCTGCACTATGTCTGTGTCAGCTCACGTGTCCATGTGGACTGACTTTGAAAGTCCATTTCTTCTAGAGTATTCTTGCTCTCCTGGGGTACACTGAACTTAAATTCAGAATAAAACATACTATCATCTTTTTAAAGAATCAAGCTTTTATTTACCAGGAAAATTGGTGAGCATAATCATTTACTTGAGATTAATACTGTAAAATGTAGCCTTAAGATCATAAGGGAAACAGCATCTTGTGGAGTTTTCTTGGATGTCATTGACTAATAAATAGTCTCGTAGCTCATGAGGCAGTTCTGCCTGAGTGTGAATACAGCAGTGAGGTTCCTTTGAGTCCAGTGAAGAGATGTTTTTTCAGAAGTGTGATGGTCACTTCTGTTTGGTCACATACACCCGGAGACCCATTTAGGGTGTTGCTGCCCTTGGGTCCGTGTTCAGGCTGCTCATCACTGGAAAAACCAATGTTTGGGAGCCAAGAGCTGAGGGGAAAAGAGTCAGATTAACAGAGGACTGCCATGCTGGAAGACAAGGGGGCACCACCCCCAAAAGCCTGTCTTAGGGAACTCAGGGACAGAGGGCTTTTATGGCAAGGGAAGGAAGGATGGTGGGTGGTTGGCAGAAGGCTGCCGCTGAGTGCAGTCTTTGCCAAGCAATGTGTGTCTTTATGGTTTGTCTTGTGGCCAGAACATCTCAATCAAACTCAGTGTCCTGAGGCCTACAGTCTCCTCAGACAGTCTCCTCAGACAGGCGCGAGCTTCACTGTAAGTTAACCCTCATCAGTTTACATGCTTTTGTGTTAGCTGACCTACAGAATTGAAGACTAACAGTTAGCCTTCCTTACATGTTCTGAAGTTCTCCGGAGGTAGCCAGTGTTCTGATTCTTGAAACATTTCTAAAGGAAGATTATTTAGCAGTTAACATCTTAATCTTCAGCTGTAGCTTTTGTTTAGGATGCTAGCAAAGGGAAGGCATCTTCCAAGGATAACCTCCNTGGAACAGCAAGTATTGAGTGGTACTTCACTTCCAGGGCTATCCTCATGCACATGCTCGCCAGGACTGGTAGCTAAATTGCCTCTGATTTGAGCATTTTAACAATGTGAATAAATGGGAACATACTATGTGTGACCTTTGAGACTGGCTCTCTTCACTCACTGATTGCCTTTGGATCCACTGAANGTGCTGTACACTGGCAATGGCCTTTTAGAAGAATGTATATATTAATTTATTTTCTGTGTCCTATAGTGACGTCCATTTTTAATGCTTTCAGGACCGGCCAANAGGAATGACTCATAACTTTTTAGTGCCCAGAGATTCCTGGGGTCATTGTAACCTAGGGGACACTGAGCATAGCCATGGTCTACTGGAGAGAGGCATTCACCTGACCTTTCAGCTGCTTCTGTTTGAGCAGTGAGGTATTTGAGGCACTTGGGAACTGTAGATGGAGCTCACCAATTGTGTGCTCACTGATCCTGATGTGCTGTTGGGGGGCTTTGGACACAGTTCTTTCTTCCTATGAGGCCTGGCAGTGTGTTTTTTAGAAGAATCAGACTGCATTCTCCATGTGTACATGCAGATGTCGTCTGAGTAAGAGTGAGGCTAGCCATATTGGCTCCAAGAGCCCCCCACCTGCCTCAGGGATTCAGACCAGTACCCACTTCCTACCTCAGCCCTTTTCCATTCTTAGAGGCCAAAGAATCTTAAGCTGAACTCCTGGCAGGATGTGCCATTAAAGTTATCCTCATGAAGAGGACACTGGACAAGGACCCTACCCCCACATGACAACAAAGCCATCTTCATGAAGAGGACACTGGGAAGGGTCCTTGCCTGAGGTTGTCAGCTGCCAGGGAACAGGATCTGCCTCCCTCTGTCACTCTTCAATGCTAGCCAACCTCAGGGACTGCTGTTTTGACTGTGGTGGCTTTATGCCCTGAAGCAGTTGCTTATCAGGTCTGTCAATGAGAATTATAGATGTGTACAGGGAGACATTCCAAGTTTTCGTTTGAATCCATAAAACTATGAGGAGATGGCCTCCTGTTTGGATTTTTAGTAATTTCTTAAAGTATTTTTCTAAAGTTTTCTGTTACTTCTTGTTTTCAACTCTGGCCTTTTGACTCCTTGATGGTATCAATAATTTTATTCTAAACATAAACATCACAAAGGAGAATGAATGGTCAGCTATCAGTGTCAGTTGCTTAGCCTGGCAGTAAATGGCATCTGGCAGTGGATTAAAGGAGTTTTCACATCTGTTGTGAAACNTCACATTTATTGTCTTTGAAAATAAGTTTTTCCTTGCTGGCATGTTCCATAATAGTGCTCCCCAAGTGATCTCTCCATACTGCATAAGCCCCATGGCAGTGAGGTACCTCTCACTGTACCAGTGAGGTGACAGAGGCGGTTGTGTTAATGGGTGATCAGGCTCTCAGTAGCCAGACAGTGTCTCCAGTGTCCCAGGAGGAGGACCTTTCACTGACAAACACTTGGTCCCCAAGCCATAGTAGGTACGTGCCCTGGGCTGGATTCTGCTGGTGTGGGTAGATTACGTAGGAAGAGGTGAGATGGAGAGATGGAAAGGGCGAAGCTTTTTCCACACCATGCTGGTGAAAAGGCTTTTCTGTTTTCGTCTCTTATCACTGAATTCTTGTGTTAGCATGTTAGCATTCCAGGAGAGGCTGTGATTCCAAGAAGCACTCGGCTTTCTGTTTCTTATCTTTGGAACTAAAGCCATGTTCGAGATAAAAGTTGAGAATTGATCAACCATTTGATCTGTGTTAATAGATTATTAAGAATACAAAAGGGCCAGGTGGTGGTGGTGCATGCCTTTAATACCAGCACTGAAAATAAACTTTCCTTTTGTATTTTTGTTTGTTTGTTTTGTGTTGTTTTTCAAGACAGGGTTTCTCTGTATAGCCCTGGCTGTCCTGGAACTCATTCTGTACACCAGGCTGGCCTCAAACTCAGAGATCCAACTGCCTCTGCCTCTGCTGGGATTAAAGGCGTGTGCCACCACCACCCAGCACAATTCCTAACAGTAGCAAAATTGCAGTTATGGAGTATCAATGAAAATAATCTTATGGTTGGGGGTCACAGTATTAGGAAGGTTGAGAACCGCTGCTCTAATGGCAGCGACTGTTACATGTAAATTCAATTTCAATCCTTTTTTATCTTGTCAATTTANTTAAGTTCCGAAAAATGCTGTCTACTGTCTCTTGGTGAGTTTTTGCTGAACTGTATATTTTGGTGTAAAGCTAGCCACTTCTTGCACGTTGTCACCCCTATTTTAGTATCAAGAGAACATTTGTAAGATTCTGAATTTCTCCCAGAATACTTCACTGTTACACGTCTAAGAACAAAGACAGCCATGTAATGTTACATCATAAAAGAGACAAGTCTTAGACGATTTAAACTCAGTTGTCCACTTGTTAAAGGAACAGCATCATCACCCATAATAGCATTGTAGTCATTTTACAGTAGTCACATGGGACAGTTAGCATGAGTGAAGAGCAGTCTGCCATGAATTACTCTCTGGAAGAGTCACAATGGCCACGGCCTTACATGTTGAGGTCCAGGTTTTACAGGACTGCCACCATGGACGACAGTCTTGATAGAGAGTTCTTGTGTCACTTTGGGTGTCTGGGGACTGGAGGCATTTCCAGCTAACTGCTGGGAGTTCAGAGCTCCTGGGCACATGACAGAAGTTATTTTAAGTCAGGCCTTTCTTGAGTTGTCTTCTCCCTAGATTC
>LZPO01097417.1:54560-69433 GCA_001675575.1 Neotoma lepida
TACCAGTAGTAATATTTTAAAAATAGGACTTAGCAAATTAAAAATGCTATTAAATTGTTATTAAATCTGTTGTTGAAATGAGAGCTATCCTGTGAGTTTTAAGTGCTGCAGCCTGTGCTGCTCACTGAGGACTCGGGAGGAACATGGCTGCACCATCACCTCTGTCATAGAGCCTGTTACATGAGGTCGGCAGTGACTGGTACTTTTGGTAAATGGTGGAATCTCATTTAATGAAAAGATAGATTTATTTTTAGAGACACAGTCTCAGTGTGTTCCCTAGGCTAGCCTCAGAACTCACTCTTGGGTTCAAGTGATCTCTTGCCCTAGCTTCCTGAATAGCCAGGACTGCAGGCATATACCACTACACTTGACAGTGAGAAAAGATTTNGCCATGTGACTGAGCTTACTGTGTGTAATAGTTACAAAATCTGTTGTGCCAATTGCTGGCTCCTGTGCTGAGAATGTAACATACCTGAGTGGATAATGAAGTTGTGAGCAATAGTGAGGAAAATACTGACGAGTTGTAGTTGAGAATAGACATAAAATTCAGTAAATACTAAGTGAAACATCGCACATTAAGTCAGTCAGGGTGGATTTGGCTGGTTTGGGGAAAAAGTTAGGCTAGATCCCTACCTCCTTTAATCTACCGCTAGGTAAATTAAAGATGCAAATTTAATGTGGCTGAAGGTGGAGCTCAGAGTTGAGTCCTTAGCAGCATGTGCAAGGCCCTGTGTTCAACTCGCAGCACCCCCAGAACTAAGCCAAAATGTGGATGGGGAAGTTTCACACAGCCCTACCCTAGATGAAGAGTTCCAGGCAGTTTCCCCCAGAGATAGCCCAATTGGTTATTCAATATGAAGTGACCAGCCCTAAAAACATACATACAAGATACACTAAATGGGCTTAGGTTGTATTTATATATTTATTTGCGTGTGGGAGGTAATAATTAAAAAGCTATGAATTTGATATGGGGGTGTGATAACACTGGAGGGAGTGGAAAGGGGGAGATTATGTAAATACAGTGCATATCTATGAAATTAAAAAAANTTTTAAATATAAAAATGAAAAACAGCAAGCCAGAGGATACAAGTGTTTTAAAAAGAAGAATGAAACAATCAAAATTAGAAAAAACATACTTAATGATTAAAAAAAATGGGGTAAAAAAGCATAACTTAAAGCCAAGTGTGCTGATTTGTGTTTGTAATCCTAGCATGCGGGAGGTCTAGGCAGGCAGATCAAGAGCTTGAGGCTGTGGTGGCACCCATCTTTAATCCCAGCACCTGGGAGGCAGAGGCAGGCAGGACCTCTCTGAGCTGAAGGCCAGCCTGGTCTATACAGAAACTCTTATCTCGAAAAACCGAAAAGAAAAGAAAGAAAAAAGAAAAGCACTGTAAAGCCGTGTGGTTGTTTACTCCTGTAATCGCAGTACTCCTGAGGTTGAGGCAGGAGTTGCCCTGCGTTTTCAGGTGGCTAGCCAGTGCTACCCAGCAACACCTGCTTTAAAAAAAAGGAAGTAAACTTGAAGAAAGGAAAACATTAAGCATCAGTAGTGAGATACTAGTTACCACCTATGTATATAGCGAGGAGTTTTAATTTTACTCAGTTTTGAGGAGTTGGGGAATTCTTTCTCATCTGTACTCTTGGCATATTTTTTAATTTAACCAAGTACTTTAAACCAAGTAATCTACTGGAAATATTTTCTACAGAAATACTCTTATATACAAAGACTAGAAGGGAATTCTCTGCTTACTCTCTATATAAAAATGTCCTAGATGGGTTCTTAAAGCAGTTAGACGCAAATAGGTTTAGTATGAGCCATGTATGTAAAACACTGTGTATTTGTATATGTCTGGAACATTTCCTCAGTAACACTAACTACAGGGAAAAAAANAGCTTAAAATTGCAGCCTCCATAATGTTCCCTGTCTGACCATTGCTGGGACACTCTGAAGAGCGAGTGCTGTAGGATCTTAGAGGCCTTTCTGACAGCTTCGCTGTTCTTACTCTTAGGATGGATAAAATATTACAAAAAGTGATAGAAAGTCAAGTCAGGATCAGGTAAAACAACCTTTCATAGACTTATTTCCTAGAAAGGATCTTGTGGTATTTTATCTATGTCCCCCAATAAAATTTATCTGAAGTCAGAGGAACAAGGTCAGCTGCTAGTCTTACAATTAGCACACACCCTTAATCCTATCACCTAGCAGGCAGGGTCTGTCTGGATCTCTGAGTTCCAGGTCACACTAGGAACAGTCAATCATGAAGACACACACCTAATTTAATCCCAGCATCAACCATAGAATTCTGGAAGTCTATACAGACAGACAGGAAGTGATGTAGCTAGGCTGAGAGAGCCAATGGGAGAACAGAACAGAAAGGAATATAGGCATGGAGATACAGGAAGTCACTCACTCTTTTGGAAGCAGCAGCGTTGGTGAGGTGAGCCTGGTAGCTGTTCCTAATTCCTCTGATCTCTGTCAGATTTTCACCCTATTTCTGGCTCCATGTTTTATTTAACAAGACCATTTAGAAATTCGTTTACAGGATCTAAAGTTTCTTCCTAGGTTTAAGATATCTATAATCACCTTTGTGTGTTGACAGCTTGTAGATTCAGGATTTTAGGATCTAAGTGCAAAGCTACAGAAAGTTCATTCTTGAGAAACTGAGTCCTAAACCTAGACTAGAGGAAGTCAGTCAGTTACTTGGTTTCTCTGAAAATGCAGTTTCTTCACCTATATATAAAACTCAAGAGTGCTGTGACTCAGGTCAGAATCAGTCTCCCTTGGCAGTCTTGTGGAGCTGTTTAGTGCCACAGCGGCTGCCACCTGGATTTGAAGCTGTACCATGAATGTTTCCTCAGCACAGTGTCCGCTGCAATAACTTCTCTCTCTCTCTCTCTCTCTCTGTGTGTGTGTGTTACAGCAGGCTGGAAAGCCTTTAAAGCACAGCCATTTGCGTTGACAGAAGATGGAAGTGTTTCAGGAACTGCCCAAACCATCGGTAAGCCTGGAGTGTGACCACTGTGGTTTCAGAGGCACTGACTATGAGACTGTGCAGATCCACATGGGCTCCATTCATCCTGAGTTCTGTGATGATATGGATGCTGGAGGACTAGGCAAGATGATATTTTACCAGAAGAGTGCAAAGCTCTTTCACTGCCATAAGTGCTTTTTTACTAGCAAGATGTACTCCAATGTGTACTATCACATCACAGCCAAACATGCAGCCTCAGAGAAGTGGAGTGACAAGCCAAAGGATCAGTTGAGCAAAGAGACCGAGTCTGTGAAAAGCCCTTCCCTTCCTGAACACCAGAGCGCAGCCTTTGACCCAGCAGAAGTGAGGCCCACTCCGACCCTCCCCGTAGAAACACAGAAAATTGGTCCGAGTTTGTCTCCAGAGTCACAGAAGTCTGTTCCTCCTGCTCTGGAGCCTCAGGACTCTGGCCCTGTTGTTTCTCCTGAGCTACAGGCCCCTTGTCTTCCTGCTGAGGCCTCAAAAACTGCTCCTGTTTCTTCCCCTGAATGTCTAGACCCAGCCAGCATGGTTTCTGAGGTACAGAAACCTGCCCCTGCTTCCCCTGAGTCCGTCAAGTCTGCTCTTGTTAGCTCCAAACCCCAGAAGCACTCTCCCTTTGCAGATACAGGGGCTCCCCCTTCCGCCTTGTCTCCAGAGTCACCAGTTCTGGCCACATCCCCTGAGCCTTGGGGGCCATCCCTAACTGCATCTCCAGAGTCTCGGAAGCCAGCACGGACTGCCTCCCCTGAGCCAAGGAAGCCATCCCCATCAGAGTCTCCTGAACTTTGGAAGCCATTCCCTGCCATCACTTCAGAGCCACGGAGACCAACCCCAGCAGTATCACCAGGTTCCTGGAAGCCAGGTCCACCTGGTTCCCCTCGGCCTTGGAAATCCAGTCCTTCAGCAACATCAGGACCTTGGAAGTCATCTAAACCTGCTCAATCTATGTCTCCTGGACCTTGGAAGCCAATACCTTCTGTATCCCCTGGGCCTTGGAAGCCAGCTCCATCTGTGTCCACTGCATCCTGGAAGTCTTCGGTCTCATCTGGTTCCTGGAAAACGCCCCCTACATCTCCAGAGTCATGGAAGTCTGGTCCCCCTGAGCTCCGAAAGACAGCTCTTGCTTTGTCACCTGAACACTGGAAAGCAGTGCCCNCAGTGTCTCCTGAACTTCGAAGACCAGGCCCACCACTCTCCCCTGAGATCCGAAGTCCAGCAGGATCTCCGGAGCTCAGGAAGCCTTCAGGGTCACCAGACCTTTGGAAGCTTTCTCCAGACCAGCGGAAAAGTTCTCCTGCTTCACTTGATTTCTCTGAGTCCCAGAAAAGTTCCCGTGGTTCTCCTGACCTCTGGAAGTCCTCCTTCATTACAGAGTCTCAGAAGCCTAGTGTCTTCCCCGAGACACGGAAACATGCTGCTTCTGGCTCCTCTGAGCCCCCAAAGGTGGCCTCAGACATATGGAAGCCTGTCCTCTCTATAGATACTGAGCCTAGGAAGACCACACTGTTTCCCGAGCCCACCAAAACAGTCCTTCCTGCTTCTCCTGAGCCACGGAAACGTGCACTTTTCCCAGAGTCCCGGAAGCATGTACTTTTCCCTGAGCTTCCCAAATCTGCTGTGTTCTCCGATGCTCAGAAGGCCACTGAGCTTAGTGATGAGCTACAGCTGGAAACTGTAGATGATGCAAAATGTGATAGTCTGGTCCAGGAAGGGCTTCTGGCTACACCTAAGAAACTATTAGAGGATGCTTTGTTTCCTTCTTCCAAGAAGCTCAAGACAGCCAGCCAAGAGAACTCGGATGCTGAGCTCAGTAGCAGTGAGTACATCAGGACAGATTTAGACAGCATAGACATCAAGGGCCAGGAGTCAAGCAGCGACCAAGAACAGGTGGATGTAGAATCTCTTGATTTTGGCAAAGAGAACAAAATGGAGATGAGTAGTCCAGAGCAGTCCAAAAATGTGCTTCAGTTCACCGAAGAGAAGGAGGCGTTCATTTCTGAAGAGGAGATCGCAAAATACATGAAGCGTGGAAAAGGGAAATATTACTGCAAAATTTGTTGCTGTCGTGCCATGAAGAAGGGCGCTGTTTTGCATCACCTAGTTAATAAGCACAATGTCCACAGCCCGTACAAGTGCACGATTTGTGGGAAAGCCTTTCTTCTGGAGTCGCTCCTTAAGAATCACGTAGCAGCCCATGGGCAAAGTTTACTTAAGTGTCCACGCTGCAATTTTGAATCAAATTTCCCAAGAGGCTTTAAGAAACATTTAACTCATTGTCAAAGCCGGCACAATGAAGAAGCAAATAAGAAGCTGATGGAAGCTCTTGAGTCGCCATTGGAAGAGCCACAGATGTGATCTTCAGACAATAGTTGCCCTGCAGTGTTTGCCAAACTTGTAGCTTGTTGAGTAGCTAGTAGACTGTGTGTGTGATGTATCCTGTTTGTCTTAATAGTGTTACAAAGAATAAGCACTTGGTTATTGCTTTTTTTCATAGGATCTCCTTTATGTGGCTGGCTGTTTTATAAGTCAATACATTTCTGTTACGTATTCCAGATGGATATAACTCATTATTCTTAAGCTTATTTTAGTCGTAAGGAGTGGGGGAAGATAGGCAGGTTCATTTAGTAAACAAGCGAGTTTACACCGTATTAAAACCTTTCTCCTCCTTTCTCTCTCTCTCTTTGTGTGTGTGTAATTGATTTCAGAGCATAAAAATTATAGGTAGAGGGCTCAGTGGTAGAGCACCTGCCTAGCATGTTTTGCATTCTTAACTGTCCCAGGGCTCAGTCCCCAGGACCTTTAAAAAAAAAAGGGATTGTTTGAAAGTTGAGCATGAAAAGGAAATCTGAGAAAAGTTTTGTTAACCTTAAATATGCTTTTGAATCATGTTTTATATTCTTTTTCTTTATGTGAAATTCGTTTAAGAATCTTTAATACTTTTCTTGATGATCANTAGCTTNTATGTTAGGGAGCTGGAGTCATAGGGGTCCCTGGTTTTCTGCTGACAGGACAATTGAGTAGGTATTTAAAGCTGCTTTGATATTTTCTGCAAAGACTAAGAAGGCCACGTGATTAAGGTCACGCTTCTCTGTAGTTATTTCCAATGCAGTCTTCCTTGTGGTGTCTTGTCCCTCACTTCCCTGCCAGCTCACATTAACAGATGATCCTTAATTGCCAAACNGTATTAGAGTTTGTACCTCCTTCTCCTGGGCCTTCCATGCTCCCTGCTGGGGCTCAAGACCCAGGTAACGAGTAGGAGCTGAAAGTCTTCCAGATTCCCAGTTAAAAATTAACAAATGGAACTAGGGAGGCAGTATACACTAGCCTGTTCCATGAGAGGCTGAGGTGGGGAGGGGTCACTTGAACCCAGCCTGGGCAGCATAGTGAAAGCCTGTCTCAAAAAGCATTCCTGTNGAAACATTTTGATATGGTTTCACACAGTTTTGTCATTGTAAATACCTTGTTTCTCTTTATGATTTATTATTCTAACACATTTTGTTAAATGTGTATCAACCAAATTAAAAAGGCTTTCATGTTAATATCTTCATGTGTGCTTCCTTTTAATTATTGCATTATAGTTAGACTTCTGATTGTCACAGATATCTGAGGAAGATAGTTTAGGAAAGGCTTGTTTTGGCTCATGGGTTGGGAGGTTTCAATGGCTTGTAGGCTCATGGCAAGGAGGAAGAGCATGGTAGAGGAACACTGCTCACTCACTTCATGGCATCCTGGAGAAAGAGAAGAGGAATGGGGAAGGGCCTGGGTTAAGGTATGTCCCTCAAAGGTAGATCCCTAGTGATGCACCNTCCTCCAAGTGTGCCACCACCTCCCAATAGTATATTCAGTTTTTAATCTGCTAGTGGTTGAAACCATTGGCCAGGTCAGAGCCTTCATGACCCACTCCTGGAAATGCCCTCTCAAGTACACCAGGTGTGCATCACTTATGCCGTGAGTGTCTCCATCCACTCAAGTCGACAAGATTAACTACGGGAATTTCCATCTTCNTAAGATACTAGTTTTCTTGTGTTGAGCAGCACATGCTAAGCTGTGTTTTTCCTTAGTTCTATAAGTTAGGAGCCACTGTGTCTGAGCACAGTTGGAAGTCTTTCGTGCACATTGGTATATTAAAGGTGGTTTGGTTTCAGCAGTTGCCAGTCTTAACCGCCTCATTTTAACAGTGTTGTGTAGGATGGTGGTGATGTCTACTGCATAGATAGGATTGACACAGATTTAGCTCATTGGGTTCCAAGCCTTAACCCTGTTTTGTTTTAAATCAGGGTTTCTCAGCATGTGGGTCGCCACCACTTGCCTAGGACAAAAAAAAAATTCCAATTCTAATTACCCCTTGGGGTCTAGTTGCTGACGTTGGCAAACCACTCAAGCACCTTTCCCATCTTGAGCTCCTAGTCTGCTTGTATGCTGAGTGACCTGTGGCTCTGTCAGCAGTGTGAGAGAGATCCAGGCTCTACTTCCATGGCATTTTCAGAAGTATCTATTCCTACCTCGGGTCAAGTAGGTTGGAGTCTAGTCAACAAATGTAAATGACTTATATACCCCAAATGTAAGACAAACTCAGGATTAATATTATAAGATGTAGCTCCCTGCTACTTAAAAGACACAAGAACAAATTTAAGAGAAACACTTAAATTGGTTGGTTGTTTTGGAGACAGGGTCTCATGGAGCCCAAGTTGGCCTTGAACTCACTGTGTAGCTGAGGATAACTTTGAACTTNTGATCCTCCAGTCTACTTCCTGTATGTTGAGATTAGCCAGTATCAGTAGAGTTCATTGTTTGAACGAAACAGGAAAAATGAATGTTTTTAAGTCTATGGACTGAGGTTTGTTTCTCTGATAAACTTGTTAGTCTTGTGCTCTGGATCTCATTCTTTTGTCATCCATAGCTTTTAGGCAGTTCCTGATGGGGTTCCTTCCTCTTGAGCTAATTTGACTATCTTGAACTATCTTGGGGATTTTAGCCAGCTTGTGGCCTCGGGGGCCTTCCGTGGTTCTATTAGGTTTTTCTTGGAGCAATTTGTTTGACAACGAAATTTGGATTCTTTGTGCCATTTGGTGCCAGTTTGGTAGGACATTAAAGAGGCTTTAAGAAAAGCCATGCTGGGGGCTGGAGAGATGGATGGTTCAGTGGTTAAGAGCACACACTGCTCTTGCAGAGGCCCTGNGTTCAGTTCCCAGCACCTACATGAAGGTTCACAATTATCTGTAATTCCAGTAGTTCCACCGNCCACCTCTTCCAGCACTGCATGCACACAGAGCACTAGCAGATAACACACACACACACACACAATGTTTAAAAAGAAAAGCCAAGCTGTTTGGAAATCTCTGCTGTGGTTTGAGAAAGAGCTAACTGTGTTTCAGAGTTCCCTAGAGTTATCTGTATAAGAAATAAAATGTGATGGTTAATCTTTTTTTTNAAATTTGTTTATTATGTATACAGTATTCTGTCTGCATGTGTCCTTGCAGGCCAGAAGAGGGCACCAGATCTCATTCCAGGTGGTTGTGAGCCACCATGTGGTTGCTGGGAATTGAAGCCAGGACTTCTGGAGGAGCAGCCAGTGCTCTTAACCTCTGAGCCATCTNTCCAGCCNGATGGTTCATCTTTAAAAGTATCTTGCTTGAGCCAGCTTAGTTCCAATTATAGATAAACAGAAAACACGAGACCCTGGTAATTCCTACTAGTATGCTACACCTCATCCCATCCAACTGCTAGTCTGGTCCAACCTCCAACCATCCAACTCAAAATTAAGAATAAAAATATTACAGCCAAGCTTGCCTGCAAAGTCTTATGTGCCGAATGAACTTTAAAATAACAAGGATGTAGGTATAGAGATGAACCCACTCGTGGGCTTTGTTAAGGACTAGACATAGGTAAGTTGAGTGGGGTACGTAGACCTAGATGATATGTGGTTCGTATCCTCCTGAGCACTCGGCACCGAGGACGGAGAAGAAGGGACCTGTGCTGGGCTTATAAACACGATTCTCTGNGCTTAATCACATGGAACAGAACAGCCGGTTTCTCAGTTGTGCCGCTACAAGCCCCATGCTTGGCTCTCTTACACTTACCTTTCAGGCCAGACACGTCGTGGTCTCATCACCATGGCCTTAGGTGGAGGAGGAAAGAGAGTGGCCTGTGGTGCTATGGGCCACAACTGCCCCTTCATTAGAGACAGGGGAAGGGATCTTCTCTCCCCAGGAAAACCTTGACCATGTGGCTGCTGCCTTCCCTCCCATGATTCTCCTTGTCCACACGCCTGTGGGGTCTCTGAAAGGTAGTTAGAATGGTTAAGGCTATTGAGTGCTGTGAAACTTCTATTTCACATGGGAACTTTTTTCTTGGTTTAGCTTCAGTCATGAGGGGGTAAGAAGCAAGCTCTGTCTGTCAGAGTCAAAGTGAACTGACTTTGGCAGATTACTCCCTCCCCTCCCCCATTCCCGGACTCCCCTCCCCTACCACACTTACACACACAGAGCTGATGAAGAGAACAGAGTATTAAAAACAGGATTCTATGCCAATTAAGGATTATGGGAATTGCTGGCTTCAAATGCCATTTAGTTTCCAGTCTCACTTCCTTGTAAACTAAGTAAATGTTTAGCTTTTCCTTCAGAAGGAACAGACATAAGCCACAATGTCACCAGCGACTCCGGGGTTCCAATCCCTGCTAAAATGTGCCAGATCTACAGAAGCAAAGCTAAGACGCTTTTTCTCTCAGAGTAGTTTGGGTCTCTAACTCCTTCCATCCTTGAAATGTAATTCAAGGACTTCAAGCCTTGGTCAGAAGCACACAATCATAAGGAAATGTAGACAGAGTATACTGAGTTATTTTTTTCCTTCCTTTATTTATAAAGAACACAACTCTGACACAGACAAAAATGCCAGCACATTNCAAAGAGTCCATTAACAACAATAACAACAGTAACAACAAAATGGAGAAGCAGCAGGACCCAGGGAACCCCCCCCTGTCTGTGGCCCATACTGAGGAACCACTGGGAACAAGGCCTGGGATAGGACATCTTACTGAAAACACAGGAAACAACCCTTGATCCGGAGAACACAAGAGCTCCCACAAGGCAGAAAGTGACACTTTTAGTCTTCAGCATCATCAAACTGTCCTGTTTCAAAGACCATCTTTGAATAATGTGGTATCAGTGGAGGTGGATGGTGCCAACTGGGGTCATACATCATGTCTCCTTGTGGGGCACAGCACACCCAAGGTTTAATCTCTTGAGAAATGCTCTCCTGGATGTCATCGGCATCTGCAGACAGTTTCAAAAGACANATTAAGGGAAGGAGGGAAAGTGAAACTGGATTGCGTAAGAAAAAATTGTCTACAGGGAAGACTTGGAATTATTTTAATAACAGACAGACACACCTCTTTTCCTGAGGCAATACAAACAAGGCGTTCTGAACAACGCATTTACCCTCCAAGTTCTCTGAAGTGAAAAGACAAATGAATAGCAGAGTACTGCTATCTGCACAGCTCAGCTCAGAGACTTGAGAGAATTTTCTTGTTAAAACAAATCAATACACTGTGGAGTCAGTGGAATTTGTTTTTAATATAAAAAAGAAGCAGAAATTCTGGACCTGGACCAAAGATGAGGCTGAGCTGGAATATGTGATCCTACTCCCAAACCATCAAAGGAGGGGTCTGAGCAGCTGTGGCTCAGCCCCCAGATACTCCCTACCTACCGTAAGGATTCCCTTGGTCTGCTTTCAGCTCCAAGTCCCAGTCCTCGCTAAAAAGGTCGGCAGCCTGTTCCACGGGTGGACCTTCTTCTGACAGCCCCCAGGCATGTAATTCCCCATTAGCTTCCTTTTCCTCCACAGCAAAGCCTTCCTCTTCCAAACTAGGGCGCTCTGCATGGGTAGGAATGTCACTAGAGATGCTCTGGGCTCCACTGGCTAGGAAAACAACAAAAGGAAGTTTTAAAAATTGGTAAAACTGGAGGTCTGCTCATATGGTTAGAAATTTTCTGGTAGCCTGCTTCTAAGAGGGAGAAAAATCTAGACATAGTTCTTTAGTTACGTGAGCACTTACACTCACAGTATTTAGTTTACACTTTAGAAATGGGGCTGATCATTTTCTTTCAATAAGATGTTTGTCTTAAACAAGGCTATTGAGTACAGGGGGTTTTGCACAGGCGATATTTTCAGGTCGTTTACAATCTGGCGAATGATGTTCTTTTACTATTCAAGCCTGTGTTGTGCTTTCCTCTTTAAAGCTTGTGAAAAGTGGGTGCCAGTACAATGGGGAACAGAGAACAGGGCCCGTCCAGTCCCCACGACCTTCCTCCTGAATTTGGGGAAGCCCCACAGCAATGAGACAAAGCCCGTGGAAGGACAATGGACTTCCAAGGCCCAGAGTCCTGTGGCCATACCAGGGCTGAGGTCAGGATTAACCGGGCTGAAAATAGCTGTGGTGGTAAGGCTGTCACGACAGTCTTATAAAACTGCACGTGACATTGCTGAATCGGAGACAGGTTACCTTAGCTCAGATCTGTTCTGCCAAATACTGCATGTGCTGCTGAACCATCATCTAACAGACTCCTCAGTAACTTAAACATGGAATTACCGCATGCCTCAGCAATTCCACTCGTAACAGTACACCCAAAGGAACTAAAAACATCCCAGACCANAAATATGTGCCCTGCAGCACCGTTCACAATCACCAAATGTCATCAGGGGATCAACAAGATGCGGTCTACCCAACAGTGGAACTGTTCAGCCGGGTAAGTGATGGCTGCTGCCACATGAATGGACCTTGGAAATGTGCTGAGTTGAAAGAAGCCAGACACAAGAGACCATGTATTGTATAATTTCATTTACTGTACATTCATATTTGCCTGTTCAGAACAGGTAATCACTAAAAAAAAAGGCTGATGAGTAGTCAGGGGCTCAGGAACTAGATTGTGGAGAGTGTTTACTCACAGGTACAGGACTTCCTTTTGGAGTCATGAAAATATTCTACAACTAGTGGTGACAACTGTATAACACTGTCACTGGGCTGAATACCATCAGACTGTACACTTCAATACAGCTAAACAGTAAATTTATAGTGCATATCTTTTGCCACATTTTAAGAGTTTATTATGTGCCTTAAGTTTCTCGTCAGTAAAATAGTAATCAGGTTGTTGTGAGTTTATTTAGGGGAGAAAAGGAAACACTGGGAACTGTGCCTGAAATACAGTGAGTGCTCAACACCTGCCAGCNGCTACGATTACACCCATTTCGTGCTTGATCTATAGACCAGCACTCTCCATCAGAACTTTCTTCCAGGATACAACAGCACATCACATGTGTTCACTAAGCATGGTAAAAAAAGGGGCTGAATTTCTTATTTAACTATTAACTANGCAGTGGCTAGTGCATTAGACATCTTCTCACTCAACACCCATTTTAAAGATACAGGAAGGCTAAGTGACTTATCTAAGGATGAAAAATGCAAGTCCAAGGACTAGAACTGGATCTGGAACTGAAACAAGATTTTCTAGCTACAGGCTCTGTGTCTCTCACTGCCTCAGGTTGTTCCTCCCAGTGAAATGGGGTGGTTTGGATCCGTACCAAGTCCAGTACGTCCTTGAAGCTTCCAAATGCAGGGTCCCATTGAAGCAATGGGCAAAGGCGGTAACTCACTGGCAAAGAGGACTGGCTAGCAAGAAAAGGTACATGAGACAAAGGGACTGTGCTGCTTTCTCTCCATCTCCTCCGGCATCCACCCCAGTCTCTGCCGTCTACTTGCCTAGTCGGTCCACGGCCATCTCAGTCTCCGTCTCCTGACCAGAGAGGTCAGCTGTGGCAAAGCCAGCCTGTGGAAGGAGAAATCATTACCAGGAACTTGGGTATCCGGGACACGTCATTACCTTGAAGCTCTGAGCCCACCCTCCCACAGTGCCCCTCACACTGCGGGGTTCACACCTGCTGGTGAGGACTCANCAAGGCTAGAGAGGGCAGGGCCTGTAGGTATCACCCCAGCAACCTTCTCCACCCAGACCACTGGGGATGCCTTCTGGCAGCAGCAACTGACAGCTGCCAGTTTTGCTCTCATCCTTGGTCCCTCTTCAGAAGTCTGGGTACCGGGACTTCTCCAGGTTCAGAGACACTAGAGCCCATGTGGACAGCTCCTGGGTCTCAGGGTTTGTAATTTCAGGTCTGTGTGTAAACACTTTCTTTCTTCTACCATTTTAACAGCTCTAACTTTATCCCTTTTTCTTGGCCAGCGCCGGAAGCTGTTTCCTGCACCTGCTACTTCTCTGCACACCTTCCCGTTTTCAGTTACTTAACTTCCTATCTAAGAGCTCCTTCTAACAGGGTCTCCCCCGTGGTATGTGGGGAACCAGAGTTTAGCTCCTAACACTGGAACCATTCCAGCCAGGTAATTTTATGCCCTATTACTTCAGTGTTCCCCAAACTTTTATTGTCCCCAAGATCTCTCTCCAATGGAACCAGTCCATGTCTACAGCTTGGATGATTAGGCCAGGTTTCAATATTGGCCCCGCCATGTGCTCAGGGCGTGACCCCTGGAAACTGGGGGTGGATGTTCTGACCTTGCAGGGCTCCTGTGTTGACAGAACATTTAAGAAGACCCTTAATACAGGCTGGAGATGTAGCTCAGTTGGTAGAGTGTCTGCTCAGTATGCTCAATGCCCCAGGTTGATTTTCCAGCACTACATAAAACCAGGCCTGGTGGCACATACCAGTAGTCTCAGCATTTGGGAAGTAGGGGGCAGGAGGGTCAGAAGTTTAAGGTCATTCTTGGTCACAGAGTGAGCTCCTGGGCTACATGAGACCCTGTCTCAGTCTCAAAAACTATACTTAAAAAGGCAACAACAATAAAACCACTTGTTAGAGTGCAGAAAACATTTGACTTAAATTCACTTTATTTTTTTNAAATTTTTATTTATATACTTATTTATTTACGTGTATTTGCGTGTGTGAATGTACCAGGAGGTGTGGGATCCCCTGGAGAGGGAGTTGTAGATGGCCGTGAGCCACCTACTGTGGGTGCTGGGAACCAAACCAAACTCTGTAAGACCACCACCATGCTAGCTCTCCAGTCTTAAACGGACATTTCATCCTACACTTGTACTTAGCACACACCCTAATTAGCATTCATTATCCAGTCATGTCTGGACTTTAATGATTCAATTCCGCCTCCTGTGGTCAGTGACGACCCAGAACCACAGCTCACTGCTGCCCCCCACCCCCCAAGGTGTCGGACCTCTTTCTTGAAATCCACTCCTCTGTCTTAAAAAACGGCAGTCACTANTCTACTCCAAACCTTCGTGGGCCCTCCACAGCCATCCACAGACCAGCAATGCCATTCATACAGCCTCTCACGTTCACTGGCTTGCTGAACAACATAGGCCTCTTTCTGTAAAAGGCCTGCTNTAGGACCCAAGCTCCAAGGCCACTTGCCTGCCAATCTGACCTCCAGGTCCTTGCTGGGCCACTACCCTCTANCTAAGAACATACTTTCCTGCTCCACCCTGGCAAAATTAGTGCCCTCCTATTCTGCAACACTAATTTTCTTTGCGAATCTATTGCTACTGTTGCTGCAAGTACCACTTTTGATGCGCAAAGAAGCATTCCATTTACACCCAATTAGCATATACTTTGTGTCAGGCACANGGCGTGGCTTCTGGTAAATAGGATGCCTACAGTCAAGCTCACTGTAGAGGTGGACGCTGAATAAGGGCGGGTCATAGGAAAAGGCTGTATTGTGCCCACTTGAAAGAAGTTTCTGGAAACCNTGTGTCACAAGGGGCCTTTCCGTTTCATCAAATGGGAAAAAGCACCGGTGACATCTGGCGTCCAAGGTCAGTTGCACATCCCCACCAATGGCCT
>LZPO01097418.1:25491-38364 GCA_001675575.1 Neotoma lepida
GAAAGTGCTGAGACTGCTGAGGGTGATCTCTGTGTGTTCTTGTGGCAACTGGACCCTAGCACTGCCAGTAAAATTGGAATGTGTCTGTGATGAGGAGGTCCTGCAGTGCTGTCTTGTGCATAGGTAGGACACTCTGTGCAAGAGCAGAAAAGGGAAGGAAAAGGGCAAGGCCAATGTGGGGGTAGTGAGGGAGAAGATGAAATGGGTGAGGGAAAATATCAAAGATACATGCGTCTGTCTTCTCACTGTCTGGGGTNCAAACCCNACACAATTGTCTCTGGAAGTCATGGTGCTAATTTTGANCCNTGGTGACTCTTTATCTCTGAAGCACCCAGAAATAAACAGAAAGTATTAAAGGCCAGTGCACTGTGAAGGATGGAATCATGANTCCCAGAAACCTGAACACAGTTACAAAACGGTCTGGTGTTACCATCAGGATTCTGATCTCAAAACTATCAGAAATAAAACTTGCTGGAAGCANAATGCTGTGACCAAGAACACAGGGAACTCTGAGAANGCTGCTGGGCGTTTGCATTCAGGGAGCATCCATCTAAAACCAATGCTTACTTTTCCCCTGATAATAATATTTTTGAAATGAAATTAATTTAAGGGCAGGCACACAAAAACAAATACCAAACAGTCTCATCTATATTTGATACAAAAAATTTTCATAGAAACAGAGTAAGATAGTGATCACTGGAGGCTGGGGAGGAAAAGAGGAGCTGAGGGGAAAATGGTCAAAGGATACAAGATTACTTTAGATAAGAGTAAGTTCTGAGGTTCCGCTGCACAGTAGGGTGATAATACTGATTACACATTTCAAAATAACGAGGAGGCTGAATGGTCTCATCACAAAGAAAAGCTAGATGTGTGAGGCAGCAGATACACAATACATCTTATTCGGCTGCCACAGGCTATTCACATGTACGGATATGTCGCACTGTACCCTATCGACACGTTTTATCAACATGTGTCAATAAAAATAAAATGAAAATGTATAGGAGGGTGTACTGGTAAACACTGGTATAANCCGACTCAGAAGGTGAGGAAGGATTGTTGGTTCCACATCTATCTGGGTTATATAGCAAGATTCTGCCTCAACAAGGCATAACGTAAATAATAAAGTTACAGAATAAAACTTAAAGCAATTTATTGCAATTAATTAAGACCTTACTATGACAGTGAGCTATCAAAGNGCATCAGCTGTGGTGGGGCCTGACGCTGTCCTGAGCCAATGGGAAGGTGACAGCAGAANGCAAAGCCTTGCTTTCATGGGGAACAAGAGCTTCNTGCCCTGTGAACCGGATACGGAAGGAATGATGGCTCCTACNACCATCTCTTGTCCTTCCGCTTCACTCTGCTCCAGGAGCCCTTCTCCAGCCCTCTCCAAGGAAGANACATCTCTAAGCAGTGAGTCAATGGGTGAGAGGGTACCACCTGTAAAAGACTTGGCACAGACCTGTGCTCAGGATGAGACTGGCATTGTCCTCTCCTCTAGGATGGGTCCCTACAGCAGCTACACATGNTCCAATTAAGCCCTAATTGATTGTAGCTTACCTCTCCACCCCAAGAGCCTTATTCTTCTTCAAAAGAGCCAAACCAGCTGCTCTCATGNTTGATATTTTCATTAAAATAATAAAAATTTCGAAGAATTGGTTTTAAAAAAGGAGATTACACCCATGCCATGGTTTCTTTCATTCTTTTGCTTTTTTGTTTTGTTTTCTTTCTGAGACAAGGTCTTATTATGTAGCCCAAGCTAGCCTGGAACTCACTCCATATTCCAGGCTAACCTCCACTCTTCAACTTCCTGCCTCAGCCTCCTGAATGCNAAGGATAGCAAGCNCGCACAGCCACACCTGCTCTGTCCCACAGTTTCAAACACACATTCCATCTGATTCATAAGCGATTAACATTTGCACAAACCTCTCTATACTAAAGAAAACAAGAAACACATACTTAACACTAATTGTTATTGTGGATTAAACAGCACCGCCATCCACTTTACTGCGGACACAACCAGGATTACAAAAACACCTTGGGAAAAATGAATCATCCTGCAATCNGTTCATTTATGACGCTTTATTACGTGAAAGACAACATAATTGCAATCTGGGATCTGTATGGAACAGAAGATAGAAATAGAAGATTATTAAACATACCTGAACTAATTCTGCCTTTAACTCCTCCTTCTCCTCCTCAGAGAGCATGCTAGAGAAGTCAGCACTGGCTATTGCATCCTCATCTCTTCCTTGTAGTGGTTCTGTCTCCAATAAGCCTTCAGGCAAAAGGGACAAAACATAAACAAATGAGGATTATACATTTAGCCATCTTCCATTTCTGTAACCTGGAGAAAGCCATATAGTGATTTACTCTCACACTAGAAAACTACCAAAAATTTGCCCAAAGAAAAACGAGAACAAAGCCCTCATCCGGAGTGTGTGATGAACTCCAAGAGAGCAAATATTGAGAAGCGTAAAACAAAAGAAACAATCAAAAAACCCGAGTGCAAAGGGAAAGCCAGATCATAAACAAGGGGCTGGAGAGACTGCTCAGTGGTTAAGAGCATGTATCACTCTTCCAGAGGACCCGAGTTCAGTTCCCACAGCAGATAGCTCACACCTACCTGTAACTCCAGCTCCAGGGGATCCCACANCCTCTTCTGGATAGAGGGTACCTGCANTCACACATACACATACCTCCCCAACACACTCTTATTTATACACATAATTCTAAAAATAAAAGACATCTTTAAAAAATATAAACGGAGTAAGCTGTCACAGAATTTTCCTGTGTCATACAGGTTCACCTTTAACTAACTGCCTCATGGGTTCTGGGGGCGGAGAATGAAGCCCACCCAGGGAAAGAAACACGGTATGAGACTTCAGCCTTCCTTCCCTGCAGGCATCTGTAAGGTAACCTGCCTCGTTTGGAAACTCAGAGCTGAACAACAGACCAAAAAGGGGAAAAAAGAAAGAAAGAAAGAAAAGAAAAGGCCTCNCCCCCACCCCATCCCACCCTGAGAACTCATTACCTTGTAGTGGGCTGCATGCAAGCCTACTGCTTAGACGCACTTTGCCTGCTAATAATCAGAGCCCAGAAAACTGTTTTCTATTTTTGATGTGGTAACATGCAGAGGCTGAAACAGCCACACTTAGAAGAAACACAGAAACAAATGGTTCCCCAAAGAGGAAAAGGTAGTAAGTATCTGGGGTTTTGATGCTATCCTTGTACCACAGACTAACCTGATGATAACTCAATTTATAACTGAAGATGCCTTATTAGTTAAGATACACAGTCCCTGAGAGGGCCCTGGGCCATCTCACTGATCCACTCACTGGCCTCTGGTACCTGGAGAACCCAAATCATATGCACAAATATGTTTAGAAAATATTTATTTATGATATGGTATATGGCAGAGCTATCATTTACACATCTGTAATAAAAGGGATTTTAAAGGTTATTCATGTGGAAATACTAATGTACACATTCCTACACGTCTTACAAAACTGAAAGTCCTCGAGGACAATCAGTTCATATCTATCAACCTCTATCAACTTTTGGGAAGGAAGAGATTTCTCCAACAAGAAACAGCAAAACATGTAAGAAGATTAAGAATGTCCCTCTTAAACACTACCAGAAACAAAAAGCCATCAGAACCTATTGCTACATAAATGATTAAGTTCAGTTCCTAGAATATGTAGAACTTCTACAAACCAATTTTTTTAAAATGGGGCCCAGCAATCTTTGCTTTCCTTCCTGTCCCCCATTTCAAATTCTCCATTCTTATCCCCAACCCTGTAACAGACCACTTACAGAGCCTGTCTTCTCTCAGTCAAGAAAATGTTAAATCTGAAACAATGCAAGCACAAAATAGCGAGGAAATCTTGGACACTGTGTAAAGTCAAAATCTATGAATAATAGGAATAGAGAAGGAGAAAAAAACCCAGTTCAAAGGCGCAGAAAGTATTTTCAACAAAATCATAGAAGAAAATTTCCCTAACCTTATCTGTCAAGGTACAAGAAGCATACAGGAGAAGACGAAACAGACTGTGCCAGAAAAGAAATTCCCCCTGCATAGCAGTAATGAACATGGATGAGCAAGTGTCTCTGTAGTAGGATGGAACATTCCATGGATATATGCCCAAGAATCGCATAGCTGGATCTTGAGGTAGATCTATTCCCAGATTCCTAAGGAACTGCCACACTGATTTCCATACTGGTTGTACAAGTTTGCCATCTTAAGACATTAAAAAAATATATATCAAAGAAGATATCAGACAATGGAAAGATTTTGACCATGTTCATGGATCAGTAGGATTAACATAGAGAAAATGGCCAGCTTATCAAAAGCAATCTACAGAGTCAATGCAATCCCCATCCAAATTCCAATACAACTCTTTATAGAAATTGAAAAGATAATTTTCGGCTTCATATAAAAACACCACACACACACACACACACACATACACACACTCAGGATAACAAAAAAAATCACAATAATAAAGAACTACTGGAGGCATCACTATTCCTAATCTCAAACTNTACTTCAGAGCTATATTATTGGCATAAAAACAGACACATTGATCAATGGAATAGAACTGAAGACCTAGCTATGAGTCCACACAACTATGAACACCTGATTTTCGACAAGGAAGTCAGAAACACACACTGGAAAAAAGACAGCATCTTCAACAAACGGTGCTGATCAAACTGGATGGCTGCATCTAGAAAAATGCAAATAGATCCGTATCTTTTACCCTGTATCAAACTCAACTCCAAANGGATCAAAACCTCAGCATTAGGTCAGATACACTGAATCTGAAAGAAGAGAAAGTAGGGAATAGCCTTGAACTCATTGGCANAGGAAAACACTTTCTGAACAGAACACCAATAGCACAGGCACTAAGATCAACAATTAATAAGTGAAACTTCATGAAACTGAAAAGCTTCTGTATGGCAAGGGATACCATCATTTATAGAAAGCAGCAGGCTACAGCAAGGGAATGGCATTTGTCAACTACACATCTGATAGAGGNCTAATATCCAAAATATGTAAAGAACTAAAACAATAAAACAAAACAAACAAAATAAAAACCCCAAAAAACTGGACATCAAGAAAGCAAATAACCCAATTAAAACATGAGTAAAGACCTTAATAGAGAGTCCTCAAAAGATGAAACACAAATGACTGAGAAACACTTAAAGAANTGTTTAACATCCTTTGAGATTTCATCTTACACCAATTACAGTGACCAAGATCAATAAAACAAACAAACATCTCATGCTAGAGAGGATGTGGTGTGAGGAGGACATTGATCCATTTCTGGTGGGACTACAATCTTGAAATAAATTTTAAAAAAACCCAGCCATACATACTCTATGTATGTAGTAACAGAAATAGAATTGTTTAATAAAAGAACAAATGATAAGTCTGAGTCTGAGGGCAGAACTGGAGTACTCTGTTGGCCATGTGAGATCTTTGGAATCCAAGTAGACTGTAAAGCANTAGTCAAATAGCCATATGCCTGCTTTTGCAAGATCAAAAACTGGTCTGAAATATTACACTTAAGTCATGTATATAAACTGATCCAGGTGAAGGGTTATTGTGCTGGTCCCACAGTCCCAAGTTACTGGCCNAACCTAAAGTTAGTCTAGCTACAAAGCCTATGTCCTTGTCTGTATTTTACATTTCTCTATTAGAGACCCGATTTAATTAATTTATAAAGACACAGAGAGATTTATGTCTTACAGTTCTGGAGAGGAGAAGTCAAGAGGGCCTGCATCTGGAGAGGGTCCTCTGAAAGTATTATCCCTTGGGTGAAGGTAACAGAGCAAGAAAGCATGTGTGAGATAGGGGGAAGGAAAGAGGCTTAACTCAGTATCAAATGAGTGCTATTCCTATACGAACCTTCTCAATAGCTGCATATGATGACAGAAATCTGTTACCTCACCACTTCTCAGTCCTATGGTACTAGGAATTAGCATCTATTATGTATATCTCAGGAGATCTATTTGCAATACACCAGTGCTTCCCTGTACCTGTTGAAATAGGAACCATCAGTGTGTAAATCAAGAGATGAGCTCTAGATTACAGTGATACATTTAACACTGTGAGGAAATCACCTGTTGGCATTTGCATATTCTCAGTGCAGCTTCCCAACCAGCCCTGGGGATTTGGTAATGACTTATGGCCTTCGGTGAAGTTCTACACACAGCTATACATCAAAATGATCATTAAACTATGATTTTGGATCTGTCATACATTGTTAGCAAAGATTAGGGAGTTGCAGATTTCTTTGAAATATAAAATAATCTTGTACTATACCAGTGAATTAAATAGGTCCAGCTCTGTAACCAAACAAGGGAAGAAAGGTGTGTTCTTTCAAAATGAGCACAAAATTATCCCAATATTTAATAAAAGAAGGAATGCAATAAAGCAGCTTAAATGAAAACTTACCATGTCTTGAATAATAGATTTAATACTGTAATATTTATTACTTGATTATATTTTCTTCATAATATGTGGTAAAAAATAACTTCAAAATATCTGTTTATTATCAAAGGGATAAAATATTGAGCTAATCTCATTACTATAGGATTTATGATTATCTTCAAATNCACAAAAACCCTAATACAAAGTGATGCATGGAAATTAAAGATATAAAGTATGTTTATTTATTAGTACCCTACATTCTGCATATTTCCTTAACTTATCCCTCAGACTGAAGTATTATTTTTCATGGACCTTCATCATTCAACTGCCTTTCTTTCATCTCTTAGTAGCTCTTATCTAATCTCTTACTGTATTGTGTTTCCTGTTGCCCTGGAGTTCTGGCAGAGGCTTCAAATGCCAGGAGTGGTACAACGGGTGTCTTACATCTTCACATCCTGAATTCAAGGCTTGAAACCTAATGCAGGGCATGCCAAGAGATTTAAAAGCTGGTTTTTCTGAAGCTTCGGACCACTCACTCTGTCCTTTGAGACTGGGGTCAGAGTCGGGCAGGGAGAGAGGGTCATGTGGGGAATTTCCATACACAGATACTACGTAGTCAGAAAAAAATAAATCAGAACCTTGCCTCCCAGAAATCTTCAAAAATATCACCACATCTTTCCCACACACTATACAGTGTACACACTCCCCCTTCACACTCAGATATCAGAGCACCTCTTAATTGGCAGTGTCTTAATTGGCAGCATTCAAATCTTCCTTAGTATCTATAAAACNATAGTTATCTTAACATCTTTGAAATTTTAGGTCTTAAAAATCATACATAAATGGGGTATTCTTTGTGGGAGGATTTGTTCCAGGACTCCATGACATAGCAAAGATCTCAGATGACAAAGTATTTTATATAAAATGACTTAGTATTTGCATATAACCAAGATACTTCGTCCTAATATCTCAAACAATCTCTAATTAACTTAAAAAACACCATGTAACATTATATATAAAGTTTGTATACTGCATCGTTTAGAGAATAATTAAGGGGACAATTTTACTTGTTTGATACAATTAAAAATATTTTAAATACAGTTTGTAGTATTTACTTTTCTTTTGCTGTGAAGAAACACTATGACCAAGGGGACATATAGATGGGTTCATTTAGGCTCATGATTTTAGAGAGATAAGAGTCTGCAGCACCATGGCAAGCAAGCACAGTGAGGGGAGCAGAAGAAGCTGAGAGCTCATATCTTGAACCCAAGCATGAAGCAGAGAGTGCAAACTAGAAATGGTAGGAATCTGGTGGAAGCCAGCCTCCACCTACACAATTGCTCCCACAAAGCCACACCTTCTAAGCCAAACAGTGCCAACAAACTGGGGACCAAGTGTTCACATACATGAGCCCACGGGGAACAGTCTTGTTTAAACTACCATACAGTTGGTTGAGTCTGTAAGAAACCCGCAGATAGAGAGGGCAAACTATCTAAATCCACACCTGTATTCCTAAAAATGAAAGCACATTGTTTTGTAACTTGATTTTTTTTCCATATAACTTTCTCCTCTTGTTCTTAATCATCTCACTTAAAACCTGACTGTATCAAAGGTTCTCAACTGGTCCTACAATGTATTTAAAGCTAGTATTTCCCAATTCAGTCATGGAGTCCACAACAATACATTCGTCTGTTTGTTATGTCTTTTCAGGCATCTTTCTTTGGACCTTTAATGACTCATGAATGAGAGCTGGCTCAGGTCTGCAGATTTTTATCATAATATCTTAATTAATGGTTTATTAAGTGACTATGTGAAAAGAGTCTATCTCCAGGGAATAGACCACTGCAGGACAAACTCCTTTTCAACTGTGTACTTAATGGCTTCAACCTGTCTTTTCATCTAGAACATATGGATAATAATGTTATTCATAAGGGTAGTTTATAAGGGACTACAGTTTTGCCAAATGCCCAGTGCCTGGCATATGATAATCAGTAAGTACATTAGTTCCACTTCCATTACAATAAAGCAATACTATTTTTTGATTGGAATCATTATAAAATTCAGTTGCTATGGGAGTAAAAACAGAGTCAAATTACTAAAAAAATTTCTTGAAGGAGATAAGCTACTAACATATAAATTCCTAAGTAAAATCACTACATGGCTGGCTTANTGACGACCCTTTAATACAATTCCTCATGTTGTGGTGACCCCCCCCAACCAAAAATCATTTTCATTGCTACTTCATAACTGCAATTTTGCTACTGTTATGAACTATAATGTAAATATCTGTGTTCTCTAATGGCATTGGAGGATTCTCAACCCACAGGCTGAGAACTACTGCCCTAACCCATCATACTGTGCTCCATCCTCTGATCCTTAGAAGGGTACCCTTCGTTCATTGGTCACCGCCCTTCCTGGCCATGGCTTAAAAGACTAGGAAGGATGTTGAAGTAGCCTGTGTAATCCATGCCTGGGGTTTTGAACTGAAGTGGAAAGACCAGGTAAACATGGTTGACTCTGTGCATGTGGAAATCTCCCACAGAGCTGCCCTGCATCCTGTCCTTTGAACAAAACTTTAGGGAGAACTAAGTACTATGCAGGNTTTTCCTCTTTGGGTGTACTTACTCTTCCTTGCTGGGAGGCTTGATTGTTTGAATTCTGAATGTCTGAATTTTTTCTTTATCCTTATGATTGTCTGACTTCTGAATTTCTGAATTTTTTTCTTTATCCTTAAAATAAACTTCATAATTTTCATTTGAACTCATCTAAATGTCTTTTTTTAAAAAAAAAAAAAAGGCAATACCAAGTTAAACAGAGACATAACATCGCAGAATAGAATCCAGGTAAAAGAAGATAATCTTGAACTTCTTTCCATATTTAGCTCTACAATATCAATGCCTAGCCATGACTTCAAATTAAGTTAATTAAATAGGCGATAAATTATTTGTTACTTCAAACTGGCTTTCCACAAACACTGAGAAGTCATTTAGTCATTTTCACAGACGTTAAGGTTTTGACTGGTATAAATGGCCTACTAGCCTAAGCTATCCAGGAACAACAAATGCCAATTTCCTGCTTTAGTCTCCCTGAATCCATCCCCCGTGCTTTGCATGGCATCAGCTGTCAATCATCACCTTGTCCCACTATCNCTAGGGAAGCAGCATTCCAGGCATTTCAATTTTCAAAGACAGATGGGACTACAGTTACCAGTCATTGGTCTGTGGTCAGCACGTGAATTCTGAAGGGAGATCTTACCATCAAGNACTAGAATTTCAGGAGTGTCTCTGGAAACATCTTATTTATGCATAATAGAAGCCCCAATGTGGTGGTTAGAATGAGAATGGCCCCCATAAGCTCATATATTTTTTGAATGTTTTGTTCACAGTTAGTGGAACTGTTTGGAAAGGATTAGAAGATGTGGCCTTATTGAAAGAGATACATTACTGGATTGGGCTTTGAGGTTTCAAAAGCCCACACCATTCCTAGTCTGTCTCTGTCTGTTTTCTGTCTCTCTGTCTCTCTCTGTGTGCCTCTAAATTGTGGATGTAAACTCTAAGCTACTGCTCCAGTAACATGCTGCCTGCCTGCCGCCATTCTTCCTGCCATGATGGTCATGGACTCACTCTCTGGAACTGNACACAAGCGCTCATCTCAGTTAAATGCTTTCTTTTNGTAANTTGTCTTGGTTATGGTGTCTCTTCACAGCAGTAGAAAAGTAACCAAGATACTCAGGTATCCTGACTAAGCCAGAAGAGCTGCAAATACTTTTACAGCCATTCCGAATTGCTTGAGAGACCAACCAGAAATCTTTAAGAGACAGAAGCTACAGGGCAGGTTTCTTAGGAGTCTCCTAGGAGTCTGTATTTGGGAAAACTGGTACAGACCACACAAATGTGCTGTGAGATATCTTTCTGTATGCTGTGAATATGTGTTGCTCTGATTGGTTGATAAAGCTACATTGGCCTATGGCAGGGCAGGATGGAGTCAGGTGGGAAAATCCAAGAGATATAGTTGGGGGGGAGAAAGAAGAGGAAGGAGACACTGCAAGCCACCAGTAGGAAAAGCAAGATGTGAAAATACCTGTAAGCATGGCCACGTGGCAACTTATAAATTAATAGAAATAGGTTAATTTAAGATATAAGAGCTAGCTAGCAAGAAGCTTGAGCCATAGGCCATCTAGTTTNTAATTGATATAAGCCTCTGTGTGTTTACTTGTGTCTGAGCGGCTGCAGGACCAGGCGGGATACAGGAAAACTTACAGCTACACAAATGGGGACTTGTCCTTAGGAATTGTGTTCTTTCTTTGCTCTAAAACACAGTGGACATTCTCTACACCATATTTGAGGTCTTGGCTTATCATGCCTGGCCATTCACAGTAGAGGCCTCTTGATAGCACAGGCCAAGTCAGAACCAAGGGTTTAATTTGGGTCATCTTACTNCAAGNGGCGACTGATAGTTAATGTGTTCAAGTTGATGCCAGGAATCATTCAGGATTAAACCTGAAGCCCAGAACCTAAAACAAATTGGGTGCTTTTTCTAAGAAACTAACTAGCTAGATGCAGGTAATGTCTGGTTCTACCAGCCCAAAGTTGTGTATGGGAAATTAATAAATAAAGCTCTCTGGGCAATGTCATCAGTGTGGGCCTCATCATCACACAGCACCTAAAACCACCCTCAGGCCATGGGTGCTTTCTCCCTCATGCTGTGTCTATTTGGTTTCATGTCTGGCCCCTTCTCTGGACTATAAACACCTAAAGAGCAGAAACATATTTTCCCACCCAAGCTCCACAANGTATTAGCTTAGCATGGTGTTAGCATCAGCATCTGTCCTCCAGTGATAGTAGAGCAGTGGACCATAGCTACCAGCAACAGCTTCATCCACTGATGGCAAAATGTCTCTGAACCCAATAACCCAAGAGCCGTACCTGGATGTCACATTNAAGTGTGCAATGAGACAATAGGTGACTATAGAATTTCAAGAGATCACAAAGGCAAACTTCTTCTTCCACCAGTCCCTTCTGGGAGCTCCTGAACCCTCTTACGAGGATAGTTTCTGCCATCTTAGTTAGAGCGCTGGGGGATGGTAGCTCTTTTCTCTTCCTAGGTGCCCTTTCTTCTCTTATAAAACATAGACGTCCTACTGAAATACACAAGGCTGCTCTCTGTTGTTCTCTAATGATAACTCATTGACTTTGAGGAAAGTTAGTGAGGGACCCCAGCCCGTCAACTGCAAGAAAACTGCACAATAATTTATGTTCTTAAACTTTAGGGGGAGGGTGTCCTTTCTCTGAACCATGCCCAATTATATGTGTGTGTGTGTGTGTGTGTGTGTGTGTGTGTGTGTGTCTGTGTACATACATATATACATACATACATCTATATCTATATATCTCAGAACTTAGGTGAAGAATCTTTCCTGGCTGAAACTGCAATGAACAGTGAGTGCATAGGTTGACAGGAGGAACTGTTAGAAGCGGCTCAATTGCTTTCAAAGGAACAAGTGAAAAAGACATTTTGTTTTGAAGAACATGGTAGGTACCACATATGCTCCATGGCTTGCCTCATCCTCCCCAGAAGCATCTTAGGCAGGAGGCACAATGACTGACAATAGTTCTGAGATTTTACCAAGTCTTCCAGCTAACAAGCTGCTCTGGTACAAGTTCAAGGCTGCTGGCAGAAGACCCAGAACTCCTGAGTCTGTGACTCACAGCTGAATGAGAACCATGAACATCACATTCAGGTAAGTTTCCTTTGCCATCAAGTCCTGTAGAGTGTGATATCGGAAGGATACTGTGCACACAGTGGGTTTGAGTTCATCTGAAGAACCCTGAAGTACTCAGGGAATCTGAATACTTCTGAGCAGACATCAAGCAAAACCGCCTGCTCTTTGCTCTGGGGGAAAGCATGGTCTGTATTATGCTGGATGGAAAGTGGGGCTGACATCTGCTTCCCCAAAAGATACTATCTCTCTCTTCCCAGACTGTTCTCATCCTTGAAAAGGNAAACCAGGCAAAACAAATAGACAGACGACGACAACAACAAAAATGCCTCCTCTGCTTGCATAATTTGAAGGAATGCAAGAGATCTCTGGAGAATCCTCTTTAGCNAATGGTATTTTCTTATTTTCCCAATGAAGAAACACCAATTGAGAATGTTCATTGCTTTTCCCAAGTTCATGAAGAGTGGACCTGAGTTTTGAATGAAAAGCTGCTAGGTCAAAGAGCTCATGGTATTTTCACCTGACCACACCATTTCATGTGGGGACTAGACAGGAATAAAGTATCTCCATATCCTATCCAACCCCCATCTCTCTGTCAAAGGGATTGGCCTTATAGAATCTCAAGTTCTGGAGCTTAGACAGCTGAGTCCTCCCCACTGGGTAGAGCCCAGGGTGGTCTTGTAGCTCCCAAACTTGTCTAAATCAGATTTGTTTAAAAATA